>MJUU01069373.1:134542-150236 GCA_002080025.1 Modiolus philippinarum | reverse complement strand
TATATTCTGACATACAGAAAAGTTACAAAAACCAGAAATTTTGAGCTCAAATTGTGGATTTTCCCTATTTGTCTTTGTAAAATTTTGCTCCGAAAATGGCATTTTCAATTGAAAAAACGCGGAAAAAAGCACGGTGACCCCCTAATTGAATTTCATTTTCTGATGTAACATATTAAAATGATGATATATACAAAATTTCGTGGCAATCGAAATTGTTCTCATTTGGTATCCTCTGACCTGAAAAAAAATTGATGGGTGTTCCATGGAACACTTGTGTCGCTTGCACTACTGATGAGCCATTTTAGCCCACTGAACCTCTAAAATCTGTAAAATTAAAATTTTAAGTATCAGGTGTATGTTTAGATTAGGAGAAAAACATATCCTGCAAATTTATTTGAAATATGAATTCCTTTTTTGTAGGACTTGTTCAGATTACCAAACTGAATTCAAAAATGAGCTATGTTGGCTTGACAGACCTCTAAAATCTGTATAACAAAATTTTAAGTACAATGTACATAACCAGATCTGATAAACAACATATACTGAAAGTTCGGTTGGAATCTGACAGACATTTTTGAAGGAGTGGCAGATTAAAAACCAAATTAACAAATGAGGTATTTTGGCTCAGTGAACTTCTAAAATCTGCAAAATCAAAATTTTTAGTATCAGGTGCACAATTATATCAGGTGAACAACATATCTTGAAAGCTTGGTTGGAATATGACTTACAGCTTTGAAGGAATTCCAGATTAACTGAATAAACAAATGAGCTTTTTTGGCTCAGTGAACCTCTAAAATCTATAAAATCAAAATTTTATGTATTAGATGCATAATTAGACCATATGAACAACTTATCCTGCAAGTTTTGATTATAATTACGACAAACATGTATGATGGATATGTGGATTAACTAACCACATTAACTATTGAGCTATTTTGGCTCCATGGACCTCTAAAATCTGTGAAACTCAAATTCTAAGAATCAGGTGCACAACTACACCAAGTGTACAACATGCCCTGAAAGTTTGGTTGGAATCGGACCAGCCGTTTTGGAGGAGTTGCGGATACAAAAACCCGACAGACGGCGCAGTACGACGCAGGACGACGACGCAAGACGACAGATAGTAATCTCTATGTGTCGACTCTGCTTACAGCAGGCGACACAAAAATCGTCAAAATATTAACGGTTTCATGACAACTACATTATTAGAAAAAGAAACATCTAACACAATTTTATAAATGCATTCATAATGTAATTCATTATTGTCGTTCTCCTAGCAATGCAAGACATGTAAAAAATATCAAGGGTAAAAAAAAATCTACACATGAAAAAAATTCTTTTTCTAGTAGGAAGCATCATTGATTTTTCGACAAGTTTTGATATACATTGGTTAAAGTCAAATTTAAATCCGTGACTTGTGGAAACAGTATTTGGACTTAACAAGGTTAAGAATTTCAATTAGAACTGGACTACATTTGACGGATAAGAACCTGACAACACCATAACCTGACAAAACCATCGATTTCGACCGCTCGTGATCTGAACAGCAATTTAAAAAAACTCGTTATCCTCATCGGGGTATGCAGTTTCCGACAAATAAAAATCCGATTTTGAAATAATTTGACAGTAATCTTGACAGCAACTGGCTTGATACCAATAATTGTAACAGGTATGGAGATATGAATGGTCGGAAAATTACATCCCCACCACGAATATTCAACATGGTCTTCTTAGAGACCCCAGATAGTGTTTGGCCGGAACAGAAAATTTCAAATCTGAGGAATAGAAAATGCAAAAAAAAAAATTAATTTCAATTTATTATATCCATTATATTTACATTTATCTATGTTGGTTAAAACTTCAATATGGATCTACAACCCACAGTATATATGTATGTCTATACGTGCTAAGTAATAATCAGACAGACAACAGACTTAGAAAGAATTCAAAGAATTCAAGGATGAACGAAGCATTCGCGTGTCAAGTGCACATATTTTGGGGATGAAAATGTCCTCATAGCCGCATGTCAATTGGCTTGTATGCAAAAATAATAGATACAAAAGATCAATGAGTGAAATCTGTATACAATCATCATTGTTATCATACAATAAATGTAACATCAACACTCCTTTCATATAAAACAGATGTCAATTACTGTTTTCTCAAAGATTAGTCATACTGTGTAAAACAGAAAAAAATATATATATGTATGTGTATTGCCGGTTTTCAAGTTCAATACACACACCCGTTATTTAAAATCGGAAATGAGCTAACTAATGCAGGTGTCAGATAACAAGTTAATTTATTAACTCTACATTTTAAAGTAAAAACCATATATATCTCAAGCTAGGTAAACAAATTTAATCCCTGTCAGAAAGCCTAAAATCAACCCATTCATAAAACATATACCATGTTATCATTTTAGTTTATCATAAATCAAACGATTTTTTCTATTTTTTTTTCAAAGCCCATACTTTCAATATATTCCCCTAATTGTACCCCTTTGCTACTTACCACCAAGTCGAAACTTTGAAAAAATCGCTCCCATGTTCGGAAAATATTATCCTTTCTCAATTATTTCTTTATCACATAAAATATCAAGTAATAAAATTATATACGACAATATCTCTATAACATATCGGTTGTCTGTAGTTGAAATCTTCTACACATATATATTGAGTCACTTTCCGTAGTTTCTCCCCTACACGTGTAACAAATTTATCTCGCATGCACAAAATGACAGACACTCCAAAGAATAAACAAGAGCCAAAAAGTATAGTTCACCGTTTGTGATGAAAAATACCGATCTGGTTACCTAATTTTATTCACCAATGAATAGGTACACAGAGGGTAAACCTAGAGACAATTAACGATTTTTGAAAATTGATAATATTTGAGAATATATTAATAAGACAAGATGATAAAGTACTTAACAGTAATCCATACTTATATTAGATATCAAACTTCTAAAATTTTGTAAAACTTTTATAGAATGAAATATAACCGATTTCATAAAAAATAATGGTTGAAGGCAATATACTGACTTGTGACAGAAAAAATGTCACACACTATCAAGATAAATATATTTAATTTTTTTTCCAAACATCAGAGAAACGGGGTTTCCATCGGCTCATTTTATTTTCCACATTATGCTGTGTTCATTTGTAATTCGATTTAATTTACAATTCGATATAAAAACGAATAGGTTTCAGCATCTGTAACGTTGTCTTCACAAGGAAGTGAATCGAAGTCGTTGCGCAATTATGTACGTCTGAAAACATTCAGCATTATTTATTCACGAAGTCACTGCACATGAAGTCAGTTTCTGCAGACACAGTTTCAAAAAAAAAAAGACATTGTCACAGTTGAAATATTGTGTCATTGTTATTTTTGAATAGTTGAAATATTGTATCATTGTTATTTTTGAATAGTTGGTTAGGTACCCTTGTCACTTTCTGCCTTATGGCGTTTACGGTAATTTTTCGACGATACGTGATGTTAAAGGTGAAATATACTCATATTTACGATATTTTTGTGAAATAAAAATAACAAGATTGCTACGCGTAGCCATGTGTCCCCCGCCGCTGCAGTAAAGTGGGAGTGCAATGTGTTACACGGTAAATGCAAATTTAGAGGTACTATTGTATTGCGTCCACAAAGTGGACCTGTCTTGCAGTATGCATTAGGTCGATAAAGTGCCATAACTCCCCCAAAAATTGTTGAATCAAAAAGGCGGCATAATATAATCAAGTACATATGGTGGCAAACGATCATACAAAATTTCAGCAAAATCCAGTTCAGTGGTTTCTGAGAAGTTGCGTCCTCAAAGTGGACCTAAAGTTTTCCCATATTGTAGGATGCATTTAGTCGATAAAGTCCCATAACTCAGTAAAATTTTTCGAATCAAAATGGCGGCATATGATCAACTACATAAGGTGGCAAACAACCAAGCAAAATTTCAGCAAAATCCCTTCATTGGATATTGAGGATTTGCTTCCACAAAGTCTTCCTATCTTGTAGTATGCATCAAGTCGATAAAGTCCCATAACTCATATAAAATTTTGCGAATCAAAATGGCGACAGGATATGATCAACTGCATAAGGTGGCAAACAGCTAAGCAAAATTTCACCAAAATCCCTCAATTGGATTTTAAGGAGATGTATCCACAAAGTCTTCCTATGTTGTATTTTGCATTAAGTCGATAAAGTCCCATAAATCCCGTAAAATTTGTTGAATCAAAATGACGGCATAATATGATCAAGTACATATGGTGGCAAATGTTCAAACAAAATTTCACCATAATCCGTTCAGTGATTTCCGAGGATTTATGCCCACAAAGTGTTCCTAAGCTGTAGCATTCATTAAGTCGATAAAGTCCCATAACTCCTGTAAAATTTGTCAAATCAAAATGGCGGGATGATTTGATCAACTGCAGTTGGCGAGAAACAATCAGACAAAATTTCAGCAAAATCTGTCCAGTTGCGCTCACAAAAAACGTGACACACGGACGCACACCATTACTATGTCCCCCCGTCGCGTTGCGGCGGGGGACAATAAATAAGGCTTTTTATTATATAGATAGCGGTGAAAGATTGAAATTTCTCAGTGAAATAAAAGTGATAATTAACTGTGAAATTATTTTTTAAGTGACGTCACAATAGACGTTGTCAACGTCGTTGTTACGTAAACGTCTATGCGGATTAACATCGAAAACGTAGTTCATGCAATAAATCTTAAAATAAACCACTAAATTTAACAGAAGAAGATCTATATAATAAAAACAATAACTAATCCTAGATTCTGATTATCGAAAATATTCAACTCATGATCGAAAAACGCTGAAATTCACTCATGCGTTATTCGATCATTCGTTGAATATTTTGCGATAATCAGAATCTCGGATTAGTTATAGTATAAATAATCAAGTTATGGGTTTCTTTATCATATATAAGTATTTGACTTACTGCATATGCATGCAGTACAAAAGGGCCGCCTTGAACTTACTATGAGGTATGAGCAAAGCTCATTGTTGAAGACTTCATGATGACTTCAAGTTGAAGAACAGCAATTGCTTGTTTTTACCATATATTTGTAGAGACTTTGTATCATGTGCATTTACTCCATATCCTTCAATTCACCTTTGACGAAGTACGCATCCAGCTGCAAGCCTGAATCATTAAAAACAAAGACAAACAAATATTTGCCTCATCTAATTGGTGGACAAACACAAGCAATATTATCTAACCGGGAAATCAACTATTTTCTTTTTGTCCTGAGCTATAAAACACCCGCTAGAAAGTTTCTCCCAGCCTAAGGGGTATGTAAAGCGATGATTAAACATCGATATTACCAAAACAGTCCTCTATAAATTAAAGAACCTTAGTGAGCAAGCTCACATACCCCACGCCCCCACATATAGGATAATCCTGCATTATCTCAAAATTATCAAAAAATTGAAATCAAAGTAGTTTGCACATCTCTCACAGATGAACAATCATCCTGTAAAATATCTTTAAACCTGTAGCAGGATTTATCCAGGCAAATTGAGAACCTTGTAAACTTCCTATCTTATAAACTGTAGGAGGAGTTATCCGGACAAATGGTGTACCCTATATGCAATATAATGCATAAAAATGACAAAGTTCAGCAATGTGTAGTTTTCTGAAAACATATCAAAAATCAAAATCCATGTAGCATGCACATCTGTGATATGTGCACAATCAACCTGCAAAATAATAACTTCCTATCTAATGAACTGTAGGAGGAGTTATCCGGACAAATGATGTACCCTATATGCAATATAATTCATATAAATGACAAAGTTCAACAATGTGTAGTTTTCTGAAAAATTATCAAAAATCAAAATCCAAGTAGCATGCATATCTTTGATTTGTGCACCATCAACCAGCAAAACAAAAACTTCCTAGCTTAAAAGCTGTAGGAGGAGTTATCCGGACATATGCAATATAATGCATAAAAATGACAAAGTTCAACAATGTGTAGTTTGCTGAAAAATTATCAAAATTCAAAATCCAAGTAGTATGCACATCTCTGATATGTGCACAATCAACCTTCCTAGCTTAAAAACTGTAGGAGGAGTTATCCGGACAAATAGTGTACCCACTTGATGACAGACGGACGGACTGACGGACGGACGGACTGATGGACCAGTCAAAAACTATATACCCTCAGCAACTTTGTTGCGTGGGGTATAATAAACAATGAAATCATATGGATATATATATACAAACCAGAATAGATCTGTAAAATCATGATTAAACATCGCTTTTCACTAAACATACACATGTATCAAAAGAGAGGGAAGCAAAAACAAAAGAAAAAGACAAAACACAGCTATAAAAACCGAATAATGAAACAAAAAGAAAAAAGTAAACCAGATACATAATTATCGAGAATGTGCAACTTGAGCTACGAATGTAGAATTTATATTTATAAAGAACAATTTTACCATTAAACTATCGGTTTCTCGAGATATTAGAAAAGTTAGTTATGAATTACTTGATCATGCTGATGAATAAAAGCACACCAAAAATAATATCATTTTATGGGTTCAAACATTGACTCTTTACCTTAATCGACATTCAGATTTAATTGTTATTATCATTAACTTTATCAACGAATCATCAATTCATGCTTTTAAAGATGTGGTGATTAACATCATTAACAAGTGTATAACTCTTTGTTGGATAATATGATTGTTGTTTTTATACAAGGCCAATTGACTTTTGTTTTGGCATACAAGGACAATATTGATTACATAATTACATTTATGTCTACTTTCATATTGTTCAGGTACTCATTTGCTTCAGACCGAAATTCGACACATGATATAACAAAGGGATGCCTTACGTAAGACAAATCACTACAAGATGTTGTGACAATACCATTGTATAATATATAATACAACATGTCTTATCTTTGGCATATTTTCCAAGAATGTCGTCATCTGACCATCACATCTTTGATCTATATGAGTTAATATGAATACTGTCCCAACATATAAAGGGATATGAAGAAGACTTGACAGTCCAAAAAGTTCTTCAGTTGCTACCATGAGTTGGTTGAAAATATGTAATGTTTGCAAATAACTTGTTTACACTAATGAGAGATGAGACTTTAATAAAATATTGAATTGAATTGAATTGTAAGCTAGGACTAGAATTGAGTAGTCTTGTTAGGATTATCGAACTTTATTTTTTTGACCTGCCTTCTACGAATGACACATGCATAGCAGTTTATCCTGCCTACTCATTGGTTTCAATCCTTACTGAGGTTATGATGAGCAAGTCCATGATATTCTCATACTTTTACAAATTGTACATCGGTTTAGACTAAAACTATGTATATTGTATTATGTGGAGCAACAATCTCTTTAAAACCACTGGACCAATTCCTCTGCTGGTGGACTGTTAGTCCCCGAGGGTAATCACCAACCCAGTAGTCAGTACTTTGGTGCTGACCCGAAAATCGATTGTTTTGAAACCTAAATTTTGTTTTAAACTAGGAGTATCTCCCTAATGCATAGCCCTGTCCTTGGCTGAATTTTGGCTTTTCTATTTAGATCCGTTTGGTTATTTGTTCTCTATCAGTTTTAACATGTTTTTCGGTTAATGGACTTGAAAAGGTTTTGGTTTGAAATGCACTGATGAGACCTAAGTTGTCGTAAATTAACAGTACTTTCGGTATTTTGTTATTTATGCCTCTGCTGGTGGACTGTTAGTCCCCGAGGGTATTCACCAACCCAGTAGTCAGTACTTCGGTGATGACCCAAAAACCAATTGTTTTGAAACTTACAATATCTAAATTTTATTAAATTTTCTTTAAAACTAAGGAGTATCTTTCTCGTGCATAGCTCTGTTCTTAGCTGAGTTTTGGCTTTTCTATTTAGATCCGTTTGGTTATTTGTTCTCTATCAGCTTTAACATGTTTTTCGGTTCGTGGACTTCCAAAGGTTTTGGTTTGATCTGCACTGATGAGACATAAGTTGTCGAAATGTGCATATTCAGAAAATAAATTAACAGTCACTTCGGTATTTTGTTATTTTAAGATAAAATATAAAGAATACTCATTCCTTGCAAAAATATTGTTTTAAAACAACGAAACTGTGTCGTATTTTAAACAACAAGACCAATTACATGCCTGGACCTGCGTCACCGTCACTCATGTTCAACTAAGAAGGTTTTTTTTAAATCTAACAGAATATCATGTATAGGTTTACCAATTCAAACAAGTATTCATTTACCTTATTACCAAAAATTCTTCAAATGCAAGTTATAATTGAGATTATATTAAGTTCAACCCTATTACCATCTTCGCTAGCCAAGAAATACTTGCAGATCAAGCTGGATTTCTGTAGTCTCAAATCCACGTCTTTGATTGGTTGCAGTTAATCTTCACTGCAGCCAAATAATTAGTTAACATTCAGATTTTGTATATATATCAAAACAACAAAACTTAAAATATGGCGTTTAGTGATTTTTCTATTTTGCAAAATTTCCATGATTTAATTATCTTTCTTTACTTTTGAAGGGTTATTTCCTTGAAGTCAAATATATTGTGAATTGTTATATTATTAGATGCAATAAATAATCATTTACTATTACAATAAATCATACTGAAACTCTTACTTTAAAGGGAGATAATTTGAAACTGATGTTTCACAAATTGTGGCTCAATCCCCCAAGGGTGAAGAGGAGAGAAGCTGATCGCAACCCTTGGCTAGCGAAGATGCCCTATTACTGTAATAGACAAAAAAAGAAGAAACTAGAGGATGACATGCCCCCGCACAAGGTTGAATCAAATTGGGATTTTCTAGTAATATTTGTGTCTGTAAGACACATATGATGCCCCCGCTAAATACATGTTATTCTAGGTTGCACAGATTAACTACCGGTATGTACCCTCTATTACTAAATCACCAAAAAATTGTATATTTTTGAAGAAAAAAAAAATGAACCGAAATCAAAGTACATACCACATGCACATATTCAATATAGGTACAAATGAACTGCAAAATTAAAGCTTCCTAGCCTCAAAACTCTAGGAGGAGTTGTTCTGACAATCTGTGTACCCTGTATTAATAATTCATCCAATAAATGACTAAGTGCAACAATGTGTTTTTTTTCCCGAAAATGCATCAAAATCAAAATCCTTCCCACATGCACATCTTCAATATAGGTACAAATGATCTGCAAAATAAAAACTTCCTATCATCAAAACCGTAGAAGGAGTTGCGTGGACAAACTATGTACCCTCTATTACAAAATCATCCCAAAATGACTAAGTTCAACAATGTATATTTCTGACAAAAATGCACCAAAATCAAAATCCTTACCACATGCTTATCTTCAATATAGGTACGAAAGATCTGCAAAATAAAAACTTCCTAGCATCAAAACTGTAGGAGGAGTTGCGCGGACAAACTATATACCCTCTATCACAAAATCACTAAAAAAGACTAAGTTCAACAGTGTATATTATTGGCAAAAATTAACCAAAATGAAAATCCTTACCACATGCACATCTTCAATATAGGTACAAATGATCTGCAAAAAAAAATTACTAGCATTAAAACTGAAGGAGGAGTTGCGCGGACAAACTATGTACCCTCTATGAAATATCACCTAAAAATGACTAAGTTCAACAATGTATATTTTTGACAAAAATGCACCAAATCAAAATCCTTACCACATGCACATCTTCAATATAGGTACGAAAGATCTACAAAATAAAAACTTCCTAGCATCAAAACTGTAGGAGGAGTTGCGCGGACAAACTATGTACCCTCCATCAAAAATACACTAAAAAATGACTAAGTTCAACAATGTATATTTTTGGCAAAAATTAACCAAAATGAAAATCCTTCCCACATGCACATCTTCAATATAGGTACAAATGATCTGCAAAATAAAAACTTCCTAGCATTAAAACTGTAGGAGTTGCGCGAACAAACTATGTACCCTCTATGAAAAATCACAAAAAATGACTAAGTTCAACAATGTATTTTTTTTGACAAAAATGCATCAAAATCAAAATCCTTCTCACATGCACATCTTCAATATATGTACAAATGATCTGCAAAATAAAAACAGGACGGACGGACGGACGAGGGTAAAACAATATGCCTGCCGACTTATCGTCGCGGGGGCATAAAAACAAAACTAAATGTACAAAGTTGAAAAAAGCATAAAATGAAAATAGTCCATATCACGTCAGCAAAGGTGAAATTCAAATAAACACATACTTTGAATCTTTATGAGAAAAATGCAAAAATTCAAGAATAGCTGCCCATGGTCAATGCGTTCAAAACTCTACAACGTCTCTGGACAAAAATTGAGTACCATGATGATATAATATGATAGAATAAAGTACAAGTTCAATAATAGATAAATTTGACATTTTTTTAAAATCAAAACTGGCCTAAAGGGGAGGTTCACATCACCAATGTGTTCAAACAACAGTAAAAACTTCCAAAGGTATTTAGTCAGAAATGTTAATCTTTCAGATTACACAAACTAGGCACTGTAATGTTAAAATATGCTGAAAAATGACTAAGTTCAACAATGCATAAATTCAACATTTTTCTTTCAAATTTGCCCAAAAAGGGAGGTGCACATCTTCAATGTGTCAAGAACAACTGTGTAAAGTTTCAAAAGCACCAGATATATGGAGTCAGAGTTTCAGATTACACAAACTCAGTACTGTAATGTTAAAATTTAATGAATTTAATGAAAAAATGACTAAGTTCAACAATGCATAAATTCAACAATTTTTATCCAAATCTCACCAAAAGGGGAGGTGCACATTTTCAATGTGTTCAAAACAACTGTGCAAAGTTTCAAAAGCATCAGGTATAAGGTGTCTGAGTTTCAGATTACACAAACTCAGTACCTTAATGTTGAAATTTGATGAAAAAATGACTAAGCTCAACAATGGATAAATTTGACAATTTTTATCCAAATCTTACCAAAAGGAGAGGTGCACATCTTCAATGTGTTCAAAACAACTGTGCAAAGTTTCATAAGCATCAGGTATAAGGTGTCAGAGTTTCAGATTACACAAACTCAGTACCCTAATGTTGAAATTTAATGAAAAAATGACTAAGTTCAACAATGGATAAATTCCACAATTTTTTTCCAAATCTCACCAAAAGGGTTGGTGCACATTTTCAATATGTCCAAAACAACTGTGCAAAGTTTCAAAAGTATCGGGTTAAAGGTGTCGGAGTTACAGATTACACAAACTTGGTACCCTAAAGCGTGACGGACGGACGGACGGAGTCGAGCGGCTCCTAGACCTGCGGTCACCGTTGGTAACGCAGGTAAAAATACCAGTCACGTTTACATGTTATGGACAGACAAGACAAGAAATTTGTAAGGATTATTGAATAACCAATTTCATAAAAAGAAATTAAACCATTTGAAAATCCATTTCGAAGTTGACAGCTTCTTCTTGTTAACCTTTCTTCAAGTTTAAAGGGAGTTCGACTTCGACAACTCCGACTTCCCACTAACTCGAACTGTTTTAATCGGTCCCTTGGGTGATTGAGCCGTTGGAGTAAATATAAGTGACTCTGAGGTCTTTCATGCCACTGTCTACATTTTGTTTATTTCCATTTCAACCACCGTTGTCTTAACGGATAGTTATCAGAGTTTGTTTACCTATTTTTTATGCCCCGCCCACGAATGTGGAAGGGGCATACAGTGTTACCCTTGTCCGTCCTTCTGTCCGTTCGTACTTCCGAACGTCCGGTTAAGTTCTGCGTTTAAGTCCATTTTTCAGAGACTGTAAGAGGTAGAACAATAAAAGTAGGCCAGTAGATAGATATTTGATAGTACTACAGAGTTCACTGGGTAGTTTGACTCTGTGAACTACATTTCATGCTTGAGTGACTCTGGTGAAGTTTTGTGTTAAAGTCCATTTCATTATAGGACAATGATGTTTCATCAAATTGATTTCCTTGATGAGTATTACCAAAATCATTGACAATTAGGAGGCTTTGACCTACATTTTACGCTTCAGTGACTTTGGTTAAACTTTGCGTTAAAGTCCTTTCTCAACAACTACGCATTATAAGACAATGATGTTTCATCAAATCAATTGCCTTGATGAGTACTACCCTAAACATTGATAACCTACATTTTACGCTTCAGTGACTTTGGTTCAACTTTGAGTTAAAGTCCATTTCTCAACAATTATATACCACATTATAAGACAATAATATTTCGTCAAATTAATTGCCTTGATTGGTACTACTCAAATCATTGACAATTTGGTGGCTTTGACCTACATTTCATGCTTCAGTGACTTTGGTTAAGTTTTGATTTTAAATCAGTCTATTTTTCAATTACTATGTATTGTAGCATCATTATATTTCACTGTAACATTCATCTAAAAGAGATCTGCCCATTTCACCAACAATTGGGTGTTCATGACCTACATTTTATGGTTGAATGACTTCGGCTAAATTTTGAATTTCATCACAATTCAGTGGCAGGGAACTAATTTCATGAATGACTGAAATTGGTTAATCTGTTGCGATGAATTTATAGGCGGGGCATCCGTGTCTTATAGACTGTGTTCACGCTAGAACTATGTGCGATCGATCTAAATTAAGATCGATTCTTTTAAAACCTGTTAATGTTCACATTTAAAACATATGAATCGATTGCAATCGATCGCAATCAGGTTTGACGTTCTCATTAGAACCGATTGCGATCGATCGAATGCTTATTCAAAGCACTTGAATCGATCGCAATCGATCTTTACTGTTCACACCAACGCCATAATCGTCTCTATTTGAATCGATCCTTTTTAGATCACCTCTTTTTATCGGACCAAATAAGATCGATCGCAATCGAATTTTTTATAGTATGAACAGGTAAAACTGATTGGAATCGATCGCGATCGATTCAAATATTGTAAGTGTGAATGGGATCATAGACACATTCTCTGGTTTAAGTAAGAAACTTCTGCACAGCCATTACTGATATGAGTAACAAGGTTTCAATTATATACCAGCGTTTTCAATTCCTATTCAAAGGTGGACAGAAGAACCACATTTATTTTCAAAGCATCCATCCGGTAGTTGTTTTTATAAATGTTTGAAATAATTTCACCTGAAGTAAATGCTATTTATAAAGCATTGAAATTGTGGAAAAAAACTTTTCGGCGTTTCATACTGATATAAAAAGGAGAATTCATAGAATAAAGAAAATATTTATAGTATAACTAATTGACCGTCGTGAATATCAATAAAAATGTCACGAGTGCCGAACAACGCAGAAGGATTTAACGAGTTGCAGAACTTGTTCTGCAACGAGTTAAATCCACTGCGTTGATCGACACGAGTGACATTTTTATTGATATTCATGATGGTCGATTAGTTATGCTTTTTATTATATAGATTTTCTACTCAAAAACCGAGATGTTTAGNTGACGACGACATTGAGGAGACATTGTGACGTCGCTTCATTAAGACGTCATCCAGTGACTAGAAATCCTTTATTTTCACCGATGACAATATGACATTTATTTAACTGAGAAAACTCGATAAATCACCGTTATCTATATAATAATTATAGTATAACTAATTGACCGTCGTGAATATCAATAAAAATGTCACGAGTGCCGAACAACGCAGAAGGATTAACTTGTTCTGCAACGAGTTTAATCCACTGCGTTGATCGACACGAGTGACATTTTTATTGATATTCATGATGGTCGATTATTTATGCTTTTTATTATATAGACATTTAGATTTTTTTACTCAAAAACCGAGATTTTAGATGTGGATTATTTTTTTCATTTCAATACGCCAGTTGTTTTCTTGACGACGACATTGAAGAGATATTGTGACGTCGCTTCATTAAGACGTCATCCAGTGACTAGAAATCCTTCATTTCCAACGGTGACAATATGACATTTATTTAACTGAGAAAACTCGATAAATCACCGCTATCTATATAATAAATAAAGTTATTTGATATAATAATGTTATTGTTTATCCTACAGGATATCTCATGAACATTCTATAAGATAGGTAATATGTATAAGGTATGTTTTAATGAAATTGCACTATTTAATCATCTTAAGCATATCTATACAGCAACTAATATTTCGTGATCAGTTTATGCAAAAATGGAATAAAATCTAACGAGAACATCAAAAGGTCTTTTTTGTTTTCTTTTCAAATAAAATAAACTGCTAAGCCAAGAGCGCATGATACGCCCGTCCACAGTCAACTCGAACTTTATGGTATTGTTGGACCAAAAAAAAAATTCAAACAGAATAAGTGCCTTACCAACATGTTACTATTTAACAAATATCAAATTTATATATAAAGTTAATGCACAGAAAAGGTGCAAAACATGAATTTTTCAACAAAAAAAAATAAATAAATAAAAATAAATAAATAAATAAATAAAAATAAAGATAAGTCCAAGGGCCATAACTGTCCACAAAATCATTCAACAGAAATCAAATTTAAACTTAATCAGTAATTTACAAACATAGAATCCTATAACATATATCAAATCAACAGGTTCACGCATTGTAAAGAAAAGGTGGAGAAACTGGTGTTTTTCAAAAATTTACTGAGTCTAAAGGTCATAACTTCGTACAAAATCAACCAATCAGGACCAACTAAATCTGTATCTGTATCTCAACTAGATACACACATATACCAAATGTTAAGGTAACACGATACCGAAACGGACCGATTTTATTTTTTTTTTTTTCAAAAAAGTATATGTATTCGTAAAGATCTATCTTAGATACACCAGAAAATGAAATAAAATTAGGGGGTCGCCGTGCATTTTTCCAAGTAATTTTCAATCGAAAATGCCATTTTTGGCCCCAAATTTACAAAGATAAACAGGGAAAATCCTAAATTTGAGATCGAAATTTCCAGTCTTTGTGACGTTTATATATGCCAAAAACATGCCAGTTTGAACTCAAAAACTCAAAAAAATTACAGAACGTAGATTTCAACTTCAGAAATCCATATGTATATAGAAAAACATATGTCACCGTCCTTGTTTTGGAATTACAGCTCGCCAACGATGGCTAAAATGCATAAAAAGGTTTAAAATCGAGTTGACGTTGCTAACGCTATTTATTACACAAATGTAAACGTATGTGTATTTATAACACACATGTAAACGTATTATGCTTTTATCACTATGAATAACAAGAGTTGTCAGAAGACAACATAGCTCGCCGGGGATTCCAGTAACCTCAATGCACAATAAATTTGAAAGTAAAGAAAGCTTTCTTCACAAGAAAGTCACATATGAAATATAAACACCCTATCACTAAACAACTTAATTCTAGAAGCAAAATTAAAGTTTTTAAAAAATTGCCCTCAGGGCAAGGTCAAGGTCAAAATGTTTACAAATATAGTACCATTAGAAAGCTCTCATCAAAAGAACGTCAAATACCAAATATGAACACTCTACCACTAAACAACTTAATTCTAGAAGCAAAGTTAAGTTTTTAAAAAATTGCCCTCAGGGAAAGGTCAAGGTCTAAATGTCTACAAGTATGGTACCAGGAAAAAGCTCTCATCATAAGGAAGTTACATACCAAATATGAACACCCTACCACTAAAAGCCTACCTTTTAGAGGCAAGGTTAAAGTTTTTCAAAAATTGCCCTCAGGGAAAGGTCAAGG
>MJUU01069373.1:111297-126409 GCA_002080025.1 Modiolus philippinarum | reverse complement strand
AAAGTAATTTGTTTTGCTATGATAGTATTTACTGGACAATATTACGACCCTACGAATATTTTTTTGGTAGTTGCAAGGTATGCTGGTAACCTGTCAACGATTTTGATCGAAGAAAAGACAGCGACTGGTAGAAATCGTCCGATGTCTTGACACCATAATTGTAAAATCTCCTTTGACGTCACGCCGGGATAAACCAAATAAGGCAAAGCTGTTTACTTTCTTCCCGTCGTTCCGCCTAACTACCAATCCGCTTTTTAGATTAAGCTTGAATGTACTCATTGTCGGGAAATATCACATTTATTTGTACTCGCTGCGAAACATGTTCTGTAAATCGCGCATTTCAACCAGTTTCTCAAGCTCGTTCAATAAATTCACTATTTTATAACAATGTATATATATCTGAGTATTCAAAATTTTTTTTCAGTTGATTTTTTTTTCTTTTGAAGTATATGATAAAAACATCATTACATGTCATTTTCATATCACACCCTTCATCAGCCCTCGGTCATATATCTGACGGCTCTCGGGCTGATATAAGGACCTAGGGCTGATAAAGGGCGTGATATGAAAAATGCCATGTAATAATCTTTATTTATCATATGTTTAGTACTAAATACAGACGTTTTGAATATGTGATACAGTGCATGACGCTCATTCCGTATTCACACTATGACGTCATACTCTTTATCGCATACCCTTTATCGCATGGCTTACCCTTTATCNTATATATTACCTGAAATAGCAAGATCAAGCGGATACAGTATACGGCACAACTGAAAAAAAATCGCAAATTTGACTACAAATTGGCCAATACCCCGATTTTACATTAAAATTTTATATTTTGCGGATTAAGGGGAAAGCACGCCCCTCATCCGCGCCTGGTCGAGTATATTTGAGTATATAGTTTACATGTGAATCATTAGATCTGCAAAACCTTCAAAAGGCCGTAACGTTAAGAACGATAACTCATGACGTTACGTTTTTCGGTATCGTGTTACCTTAAAGGTTACAGAAAAAAGAACTCCGGAAACATATCTTTTTCAAAATTTTTCCAACTCCAAGGCCCATAACTCTGTATAAAATCAACGGACCAGAACCAAATTCGAACTTGATCGGTATTTCACCTAGATACATTCAATTACCAATTATTATGCTTCCTGTAAGAAACTGCATTAATAGTGTCTAATATACTATTTTGGCATAGTATACCTACAGCCATGTACTATGCCTGTCACGTGACTTGGTAGGCGGAGCTACAGTATTGTCAATCAAATAGTGATGAAATCTTGCTTGTAGGGATCTACTGTCATAGAAACAACCTTAATTTGGTAATATTTCTAATAAAATAAAGTGTTTACCCCACTTGTGACCATTCATTTTACTTATCTCTTCATTTTATATCATGAAATAAAGGAATTTTTGAGATTCGCCATAAAAAGTTATTTTTCAAATTTCCATGACATTATGCAACTATTTGAAATATACCGACAGTAACCAAATGAAAAGAACAACTATTTATTAACTTGATAATTGTAATTAAAAGATGAAAATTTATGACACAGTCAGCATAATAATGATAATAACATTGTGTTTTGCAATGACTATGCCAAAACAGTGGTCAGGGTTGAATACACATAGTGCACTCCCCTTCGGGTCGTGCACTATGGTCTCAACCCTGACCACTATTTTGGCATAGTCATTGCTAAATACAATGTTATTATCATAATATCAAATCAATATGTCAAGCGGTTACAGAAAAAACTGGAAACCTATATTTTTCAAAATTTCACTAAGTCCCAGGACCATAACTCTGAACAAAATCAACCATCCGGAACCAAATTCAAACTTGATCTGTATCTAACCTAGATAAAAATTATACTCATATAACAAATATCAAATCAATATGTCGAGCGGTTACAGAAAAAAAATCCGGTAACCTATATTTTTAGAATTTCACTAAGTGCAAGGGCCATAACTCTGCACAAAATCAACCGACCGGAACCAAATTCGAACTTGATCTGTATCTTACCTAGATATACTCATGTATCAAATCATTATGTCTAGTGGTTACAGAAAAAACTCCGGAAACTAAAAAGTTAACGGACGGACGGATGGAGGGTATACCATAATACGTCCGTCCTTTGAAACGATAACAAGCTCAGAATGTCCATTGAAACTGGCAGCTGAAGAAATAGTCCAAAAATAGTATAATTTATAAAATGTAGAACTGTTAATTTGGCTGATGAGTTGCACTATCTTTTTACATGTCGATCCGAAGAGATAATTGAGTAAAATTATCAAAACGACAGAATCTAAGACCAATGGTGACATCGGAAACATCAAGAAACAAAGACATCACGTGGGTATGGCACAGAAAATAAAAGGTAAAGAAGACACACAGGCACAAATGAACAACATAGACCAAATATAAAACCATGGAAGAGGTCAGTTGTACCGGTAGAGTAAGCATCTTTTGCTTCTTATATGTCATGAGTCATGCGGAATAATTTTATTCCTGTAGTTAAGCAAATGCAGTAGAGGAAAATTAACTTTAGCTGTCAAAAGTATTATCTTTTGTCATCTTGGAAATAGATATCGACCGTAAACTTCTGAAGTAAGGACTTCATGCCATGGGTACAGAATACAGAATTTTATTTGCAAATTAATGCGCCCTTTCGAGCTGAACAATCACAAAGAACTAAAATATACAGTTCATTACAATTATTTAAATGATTATAAAAGAAAGAAAAGATATAAAAATATAAATATGAAGTCCAGTGACCTCACATTCCCACAAAAAAAAAAAAAAAATTAATTATACATTTTTGAACAGATACATATATACTGTTTATACTTGTTTTTTTTATTTTACTCCTTATTACTGGTTTCCAATATTTCATCTCGTTTTGAGTTAAGTTTTTGTAACATGCTCTTGTTCAAGTAGTCTATTTGTGAGCAACCGAGGAAGTTACTGTATCGACCAAAGGCCAATGATTAGCAAATAGGTTGGATGACAAAAACTCCATATTCTGGTGCTGTTGGAATGTTGCTACAAAGAAAGGTAAGTTTACTATTGGACAAGTGAATACGTGGCGTCTGTCATTCGGCCTAGTTTGTAAAGTGTACCTCTGTTGTCAATATCAAGACAAAGGTCAAGGCACGAGGCCGGTGTGGAAGCATCTGTAGTATCCTGAATTTCGAGTTCTTTTGGGTAGATAAGATCAAGAAAATCACCAAAGCGAGGGTTGTTTAGTACCATCTATGTAACGGAAGATTTCGAAATAAATTAATTCCTCAATATTATATACGAAAATTACGTAGTTCACTAATCAAATCGCCCCATTTGCTTTAGTGGCTAATATATAGGGGAAAACTGTGGTGGGATCATTGTACATGTACAAGCAAATGGATTTGTTAACATGTTTTTATTGAAATGTTAAAAAAGAGAAACCTCTGATTTTAAACCTAAATCAGCCGGATAATTGGGACTATGTAAGGAAGAAGTAGTTAAAGATTTATATCTACAACTGTGTGAATAAAATAAAACTAGAGGCTCACATGAGCCTCTATCGCTCACCTGGTAACTGGTTTTATTCATAGTCACCAATAGACCATCCATTATTATTCATACTATACTTCAGTTAACCAGATGTTGCAGTTTCTAAGAAGATATCCAAACATCCAAAAATCACACAGAAGCCCACCAAAGGAATATTGTGACCAAGTTTGGTTATGATTGGATCGGTAGTTTCAGAGGAGAAGATCTTTGAATGCATTTCCTGTAGGGTCACTATGTTAAACTATGTTCCCACTGGCGGCTATCTTGGGTGAGGTAAGAACATAAACATAGAAAGCAGCCATAGCATACTTAGCTCTTTTTTTGCCCACCATTGTCACTTGTTTAACATGCCAGTTAACAGGAGTGTAGACTGTAATTATTCTTGTTAATCAGATTCATTTATGCGTAAAATGAATGTCACAGACTGCATTCAAAACATTTATTACAGCTGTCATCCAAAAATGCACCATGTATACCAATATGGTTGATGTATGGTCTGTCAGTAAGCAGGAATGAACTTTACCCATGCTAACCTAACCAAGTCGCTCATGCGTAAAATGTATGTCAGATAGTATCCGAAGCATGCATTGCAGGTGTCACCCAAATGCATCATACATACCAATATGGTTGATGTAGGTCATGTCATTAAGCGGGAATTGACTCTAACCATTCTACCTACCCAAGTCGGTCTTGCGTAAAATGAAGGTCACAGACAGCATCTGAAGCATACATTGTAGTTGTCATCCCAAAATGCATAATACATACCAGTATGGTTGTTATGGGGCATGTGAGTAACAGGGAATGGAATTTAACCATTCTACCTAACCAAGTCGTTCATGCGTAAAATGTAGGTAACAGACAGCATCCGAAGCATGCATTGCAGTTATCATCCAAAAATGACTCATCCATACCAATATGGTTGGTGTGGGGCATGTCAATAAGCGGAAATGGACACCAACCATTCTACCTACCCAAGTCGCTCTTGCGTAAAATGAAGGTCACAGACAGCATCTGAAGCATACATTGTAGTTGTCATCCCAGAATGCATAATACATACCAATATAGTTGTTATGGAGCATGTGAGTAACAGGGAATGGACTTAAACCCTTCTACCTAAACAAGTAATTCATGAGTAAAATGTACGCAGACCTGTCAAGTCTCACGCTTTCGGCGTGAGAGTCACGCTTCCCAACACCAAATCACGCTCTCACGCTCACCACTCTTAATGTCACGCTTTTTAAAATGTTGGAGAAAATAGATTTCAAATAGATAAAAACGGCCTTTTCAAAATAAGAAAACCAGAAATTGGGGATTGTTCATACAAATGGTTCATTTTCTACTTATGGCCCTGAGATAAAACTTTCTTTTTTCAATGGAGGTAACAGATATGACAGCTTATTTCAAATTTTCCCTTTTTAATGAAAATTTTTGTTTTAAATACTCGTTATTACCACCTGAAATGCTGTCAGATTGCCCCAATTTAGGTCTGAAAAAAATATTGTGGCTATTTCCAACAGACACCCTCCGTCTCACTCTTGGAGCCCAAACCCCCTTGACAGCTCTGTGTACGTCACAGACAGCAACCGAAGCATGACTTGTAGGTGTCGTCCCAAATTGCATCATACATACCAATATGGCTGATGGAGGCTATGTCAGTAAGCGGAATGGACTTTACCCGTTCTTCATTACCAGGTGCGGACTCAGACGCAGACGCTCGGGATATCTCATCGTGAGATGAGCTAAAATAACGAACTTTGAAGGGGACCACCCAATGACTATTATGATTGACCAAATTTAGTTTCAAATGGCTTGAAACCTTCAGTGGAAATCTTTGGATGCATTTCCAATAGGGTCCCTATGTTAAACTATGTTCCCCGCTGGAGGCCATCTCAAACTTTCAAGGGGACTACTACTTAAGGAATTAAGTTTGGTTCCAATTGGCTTGGTAGTTTCAGGAGAAGATCTTTGGCTGCATTTCCAAAAGGGTCCCTATGTTAAACAATATCCAGTACTAGCGGCCATCTTGAATGAGGTACAAACATATAAATCAGAAATTTCAGAGAAGAACACAAAAGGACAATTGTATCCAATTTTGGTTCCAATTGGCTCAGTAGTTTCAGAGGAGGAGATCTTTGAATGCATTTCCCGAAAGGTAACTATGTTATACTATGTTCTCAGCTGGCGGCCATCTTTTATGAAGTATGAACATAAAAATCACAAACTGTGATGGGGACTTCCCAACGACTATTATGTATAAGTTTGGTTAAAATTGACTTGGTAGTTTCAGAGGAGAAGATCTTTGGATGCATTTCGCATATGGTCTATTTGTTATACTATGTTCCCCGCTGGTAGCCATCTTGGATGATGTAGGAATAAAAACAATCAGAAACTTTGAAGAAGACCAACTAAAGACTAGTGTGACCAAATTTGACTCCAATTGGCTTGGTTCAGAGAAGATCTTTGAATGCATAGCCCTTGAGTCCTTTGTTTTTAATTATGTTCCTCGCTGGCGACAATCTTGGATGAGATGCGAACCTACTAGATATATATACGTTATTGGGCTCTTTACAGTTATGTATCGTAAAATATCAACCCGTGAGCCAGATTATGAAGCACAGGGGCGAGTGGGCGTCATCAGACTTGAACTTACAACATGTATGAGGTTTGAGTGTTTTTTCGTTGTAGTATATAAAAAGGTCAATCACAAACGTCAGTATTATGCTTGATTTTTTTTTTTTTTGTTTCTTCAGCGATTTATACAGTTTACGTACAACTTAGTGCAAAAAATGAGCCAGATTTCAAATTTCCCTGTGCATTTCATGTAAAAACGGTTCATGTTTGAAAAATTCAGTAGAATTAATTCTTATCCGATTTTCATAACATTTTCACTGTTAAAATATAGTTTGATAAACAGTTTATTCAGTCCGAAAAGTCATAGTGTGAAATTATCTCCCTTCGAAACATGCTAATGAGATGGTCGTCTACTTCGTCAGTCATATTTTAGAAACATGCCGTCTGTTGGTGGTGCATAGTAACGGCTGGATATCAAGCTTTTTCGGTATATAAATCACAAAGGAACGATGCATTTAGTTACACAAAAACATTTATGGAATAAAAGCTAACAATTTGTCTGCTATTGCACGTTCAATTGTTTATAATTGATGTCACATGTCTTCTGAAGACACTGCGACCACACTAAGGGACCAACCATTTAACTTGAAGGGGGGCTATGGTTTTTTTCTAAAAAAATATTTTGGATCTGATTTTATGTGAAAAAAAAATATTTTGTCTGCCAAAATGATGAAAAAAAAATTTCTGAATGAGGCTTTCTGCCCAAAAAAATAATGTTAATTTTGAAAAAAAATATTTTGTTGATACGCGTGCAAAAAATAAATAATTTGTTTCCCGCGAAGCGCGAAAAAAAACCATACCCCCCTTCAGGTTAAATGGTCGGTCCCTAAAATTAACCTGGCGACAATAAAATATTATTAAAAGGAAATAAATTACCGGGGCGGACACAATTTCTGTTTTAAAAGATAGCCAAAGGATTAATCATGAAGGGAAATATGTAATTATTGATTTCAAAAATGTATATTTCCAAGATCTAAAATGATATCCCGTTACCAAGGTATAAGTGAGGGTGGTATTTTCCATTGTGATCATTATTTGGCGGTAAATGTTTAATTTATAAACACTACCAGGGCACTCACAGGATCAATGTACCCCATTATGGTAAAATTATACGAAATTAATGGGAATGTTTCGAGATTTCTATATCTAAATATTCATTTGGAACGGTAGTCGAATGTTTACTGTTCCATTTAATACAATAAGACAAAAAAATCAAATTACGATGACCTGTATGGGCCTCTGACTCTAAGTTGTAATCATGACGTATTCGATTTCATTTCTAAAAGTAAAGCCAGTATTGTAGCCGACTCCACGAACTTTGGGGTTTTATTCTGGGAATTTTCGTGGAAGGGCGGAAATGAAATTTTGCACACGTATTGATCAATTCTTTATGGATCAGTATGCCAATTTTGGAGAAAATCCGGAGATGAATATTTGATTCATCCAAATTGATAGACACCCACTTCAGTCCACTTAAACCGCAATTTACGCACTAATTACGAACTTTACAACCAAACGGCAAACATTTACATTATTTCTATACCTTAATGAAATACATGATTTAAAAAATCATTAAACTTTCTAATTAGAAACAACTTCTTGGAATTTGTAACTACGGAAAACAATCTAATGCTGCGTTCACACGTAATACGAGTTGATTCGCATTCGA
This sequence comes from Modiolus philippinarum, assembly GCA_002080025.1. Taxonomy (NCBI): domain Eukaryota; kingdom Metazoa; phylum Mollusca; class Bivalvia; order Mytilida; family Modiolidae; genus Modiolus; species Modiolus philippinarum. Next base: position 118,550 of record MJUU01069373.1, on the reverse strand, counting down.
TGTTTAATAAACTAAAACAGATTATATTACGTTGCGTTCACACGTATTACGTATCGAATGCGCATCGAAAACGTTTTCAATACGTATTCTATGCGCATTATATGTACGTCTGAACGCAGCATTAGTAGACATTTTTTGTTTTGTTTAATGAAAAGTTCCATTTCTTTTGTTTAAAACTAATTACTTATCGGCCTGTATTCCAATAGCTTTGATAAAATGTTGTGACTTGCAAATCCAATATTTTGACAATTTAAACACAAACAAAAAATTTCAATATATAAAGACCTAAAAATATGTAATAAATTGTGACGTCAGAAATTTCAATTCAATGTATATAAATAATAACAATAAGGAAACTTGTGAACTTTTTGCTGCGGCTCGTGAGTAATTCGAATTTGAATTACGCATTAGTCAATTCGATCAGCTTAATTCGCATTGGAAAACGATTCCTGTCACAGGGCAAATTGGTATTCAAATTCCAATAAACATCATGTCCGAACGTCAGTTGAAATTAATGCGAACAACGGTAGTAGAATACCGAAGGAACAAGTGAAGCGAAGGTAAAGACATGGCAAAAACGGTAACACAAAACAAGGACGCGAGACAGTTACAACACACAGAAATGAAAAGACGCATTAAGATCTGAGGCACTCATAGTGTGAACTCCAATGAAAACCAGGAGTTTCGAAAATTGGACATTTTCGAAACGAATTAGATCTTGTATCAAGACGTCTATCAAGATTTACCAAATTACTCTTCAACACATCACAATATCGAAAACGTCACGTCATAAGGCATAAAACATCATGACATTATGTCATTTTTGATCACATTTTTTATCAAATCAGCATTAAAGATTAAAAGAGAGGCAAAGAAGGCTTATAATACAGCAATCTTATCAAAGAATGCGTTGGATATTAAATCAAAATTAGAAGTATATATAAAACAACAAGAAAGTGTAAGAGAAGCGTTAAAGGAAGTCGAGAAGGAACAAGCCAATCGAAAAATTGAACATTTTATAAACACTGGGCAGAAAAATTATACATCAGTGTGGCGATTGCGAAAAACTATTCTAAAAGATAAAAAATCCCAATTTTACAGTATGAAAGATAAAACAGGAGTTAGAATATTTAATCCAGAAACCATTAAAAATGAGACTGCTGATTATTTTGAGCAATTGTATTCTGAACATGAGTGAGTTTGATGAAGCACTTTCGTACAGCTTTGAAGAAGATCATGAGAAACAAAATACAAATAAAATAATAAGCGCAGAAGAATACGTTAATGCCAAGAAACATTTAATAAATTGTAAAAGTTCTGGTACAGATGAAACATTGAATGAATTTTTAAAGAATAGATGAATGCGTTTAGACAAACTTATGCTTGACTTTTTAACCCTATATTCTTAAAAGAGACTATCCCATCACCTTGGAAAGAGTGTAACATTTCATTCTTATATAAAGGAAAAGGAGACCCTGAGGTCCTCACCAATACAAGAGGGATAAGCTTATCTAGTAACATTGAGAAATTATTTGAAAGAATTCTAGAAACATTAGAATTTACGGATTGTCAAATTGGTGGAAGAAAAGGTAGATCAACGGTAGACTATCTATTTGTCCTCAAAACTATTTTAAGGGATACTTTTACAAAGAAAAAACCTATATATATTGTGTTTCTAGACATCGAGAAAGCTTATGATATAGCTTGGTTAGATGCTATTGATACTTTGGGAGAATGGAATTCCTGGAAGACTATGGAGAATCGTCAAAGAATTGAACAAAAACGTAACAGCCAAAGTAAAGACAAGATATGGATTTATAAGAACAATTAAAATGGGAAATTGTGTTCGACAAGGAGGTGTATTGCCAGTAACTGAACATAGCAAACTTGTAGATGAAATGTGTAGAGATCTGAAAAGTTATGGTCTTGGATGACAATATGAAGAAGTATTGATATCGTCGCTTCTATTGATGGACGATATTGTGTTAATGGCTGATGACCCCAACCAGTTACAATTAATGTTAAATGTTTTATACCAGAACTCACTCAAATATAGAATTAAATTTAGCGACAAAAAGTCAAAATTTATGAAAATTGGAAAATTTGACTATCACAACAACGTATGGAAACTAGAATCATCAAAACTCGAGGAATGTGAAGAATATGAATTTCTTGGTAAAATAATATCTAACACAGGGTCGTTAATGCCATATTTAAGGATGAACGAGAACCAACTTAACGGGATTATAAGCCAAGCAAAATCAGTCTGCAGTGATTCTGTGTTAAGTCAAATCAAAGTTGAAATTATGTTGAAAATTTATGAACCTTGTATGATACCATGCCTAATTTACGAATGCGAAACCTGGTTATTAAATTCAACCGAAAAACAGTGCCTGTTAAAAATTTAGAATACACCAATTTGAGCGTAATTTATTTCTAGATGTCGAACAAAGCTACATTCATGTCTTTACTGGTCAGTCATGAATGTGGGGTCGTCAACAAACAAAACTGATAAAGTATTCGTACAATCACTTTCATCAATACGGGATTTTTTAGTCGTGTTCACTGCGGAAACAAATCTATTATTACACGAAAAAAATCAATACATCAATACCTTGAGAGGGAATCACTAATGATGAACAATGTTGAGCTAAGGGTGGTTTATATTTAATCAGTTTGTAGCGCTTCAAGTTAATTGTTTTTCGTCAATTAAAATTTAGTTAAATAATTGTCATGTAGGACAAATTATTAGTGCACTTCAATTTCATAAGAAGTTTGTTTTATATGGTGGTACATATTTATTTCAATAGACCAGGAATCCAGTTATCCGTCTTACTGGTATTTTAGGGGATCGTTTCCGCCTTCAATTATACGAGAGTTTCTTTCTCGAAAGTCCCGTATTGAACAACAAAAGCAATAATGTCTCAAGCTAGTAGACAATTACAACATAAAGACAAAGACGGGGTTCAAGTATATTGTAAGAAACATGGGCATTATACAATAGTGAGATATGTGCATTATAAACAGGTGGTCAGAATAACATTAGGGAATTACAAAAAAAATGAAATGTCAATAAGTGTATTTGCAAGTATGATAGTTCATCATATGAGAAATTATCTCAAGAACAAGTACACCATAACTTAGAAATAAAAAGTGCATGTAATTATATCGTATGGGAATCTTTTAACGCACTTTACATTGCAGAAAAGACATATTCGAGTATGAATAAGTATGAATATATGTTCTATAGATGCTGAATTTAGTGTTTATCTTACTATTAAATAAAAAAATCAATTAAAAGTAAATTGTAGATGTAATAAGTCGACTATACCTTTCCTGTGACAGCAAGAAACAAATAATAAGATTAGTTCTGACATTTCAGGCCAGAGTTTTATCCACGTATAGGCTGAAAACGGTAAATGTTAGCAAGTGGTCCATAGTATAACAATTAAGTATTTATTTATTTTTATAATCAGCATTTCTACAATTATCTCATCATCCGGTTTATCAACACTACGCTCTGTTAAAAATAATTTGTTGTTGACATCAAGAAATTAGATCCGCTGGCTCTATCATTGTAAAGGTTAAATGTAACTTTTAATTTCTGGGGCCTTATTCATGGCACGTCCTTTAATTTATGGACAAACCTTTAACTGCTAGTTTTGATTAAGAAACGATAAGATGTAAAAGGTAGAACACCACTAATTCGGAAACCAGTCGGGCACATGCGTGAATTTAGTCATTATAGGAGACGATATAGTTCCAATAAAGTGTTTGTTTTGTTACATATCCAAAGAGTTGGCAGCCAAATCTTATTTAATTGGAAAGTTTATATTATCAGGCTTCTTTTGAGCCTAAATTTATATAATTTCGCCCAGAAATAAAAATTTCATTGGCATAGGCGGTGGAGGATTTTTTTCTGTAAAATTCAAACAGGAAGTACCGATCGTTGTGTTGTTTACTGCCGGGAACCAGTTCTTTCTTATATGCAAGTTAAGGGGGGTTGATTTTCTCATGAGAGTTTCTTGAAAGATGCCTTTTTAAATTGTGACACGTGTCACTTCATTTGAATTTTTAGTAAAATTTCTACAAAGTTTGAAACAAAGGCAATTTAACATGGGAGTCTATGGGAGACTGAATCAGTGGTGTTATACATAAATGTCTCAATTAGCAACTGTGAATAATTATTTTGTGAGTAAGATCTCTGGTAACCAAAACCTTATGGCATCGTAGGCTGAATGACATATAATGTTTCTCAAAGGACTCTTAGTGAATAGAAATTCTATAATAATTGAAATCTGATATACTGGAGACAAATAAATGTGCCTGCTTGGTATTAGTCTTCCATTTTGTTAATTATTCATTTTGGCTTCATACATTTAGGAAGTTATTAAATAATTTTTGAATATAAATAAAGTTCAATTTTTATTTCTTATACCTTTCGGACTATTTTCATTAGAAAAAAAAACACTAAAAAATAGAGTTGTACATTAAAGTGTTGGCTTTAAAGAAAGACGCAGATAACTTGACATACATGTAGATATCGTACTGAAATTAACATTTTACATTTATTTAAACTTATTTCAACGGTAAGCATAATAAAGTGGAAGTTGAAAGACAGATAGTTTTACAAGCAGCTCTTTACATAAATGATAATGTATAGATTAGCTGCAAGGTAGAAATGTGGATTTTGGTGTTTGAATACCAACAGTGAACATCTGTTTAAAGCTATTGACATTGGAAAATAGGTGATGAGCTGGATTCGAGCTCATACCTCCATGGCACCATCCGCCTAGCAGTTTCCACTCCGTCAACAATTCCATACGACCGCGAACACATTTAAAAGGGGTGCAAATAAATCGGTGTCTATTGTTGGAAGACTCGAAGATACATATTACGATTTCAATAGCTTTAAATAAATGTTATTCATCATTGTTGGCATTTGGAAATATACATTTCTCTAATTTCTATCGACCCCGTGGTAACCCCCCGATATAGAAATAGGACCCAGTATTTCAGGCTGTGGGGTACAACCCCTAGAAAACTGGATGTCCGTGGTTGTGCGGGATGAATAAATACACAACCAATCTTTGAGATGGGATGTAAACTCAGGTCCACGTGTTCGAAGAAATGCCATGCTTCCTGCACGTTAAAGAACCCTTGTAGCAAGCTCTTTTTGAGTGGTCCACAGGTGATTGGCTACAAGGCTAAATTCCTTGCCCCTTTCGATTTCACCCTACTTTTCCAGTGGCAGTCAGAATTTCCCCTCCCATGACCCTTTCCATACCCCAAAGTGATTATTTATTAACAAACTTGTTCTCGTCTTGATATAGCTGAAATATTGCTCAGTAGACGTTAAACAATATTCAAGCTATTTATCAACTAATTTCTATCCAGTTTTCATATTTCCTGAACGGTGTGGAAACACATGTTCTTCTCTCTAGAGAGGAGAACAAGCTTCGTGAAATTTCCCGCCAAATTTATTCGGAATACAATCCTCGGTGTTTTTTTCGTCCAGTCATTAGGGAAACATTTCCACAACCTTAACACGTTAATTATGAAATTTCTCACATCTCGTTAAATAAATTTTCAAATGTTTAAAAGCTCGACAAGCCTCGCTTTCAAACATTTGCAAAATTTATTTAACTCGATGTGAGAAATTTCATAATCAACTAGTTCTCGTTATGGCAACTATATAATTTAATCTATTGTATCGCTTCAGGTTAATTGTTTTTCGTCAATTAAAATTTAGTTATATAATTGTAATAGAGGAAGAAAAATATGTATGCACTTAAATTTTATAAATATTTTGTTTTTATGTGGTATATATTTATTTCAATTAGTCAAGAATCCAGTCATTCCGTTCTACTTATATTTGAGGCGACCGTTTCTGCCTTCAACCTATCTCGAAAGTCCCATATTGATAATAGTAAAAAATAAAATAATATAATTTGTAAATGTTACACCCAAAGATAAATTACTGCCGTTTGTAGAACACTTGTGAATGAATCTCGAATATTTATAAAGACTCGTTAAGTTATCGCAAATAATTCGTTATTGTCCGTAAAAGCTAAGATCAAATAGTAGTAATTCGTATTGTGCTTGCAAGAATTCTTAGATAACTCGTATGCCTTCGTATGTCGCTCGCATTTATTCGTTATGATTCGTAAATTTTTATCGTAACTGCATCGCTTTCATTATTGCGAATTGTTAACGATGACTTACTTGTTTAAATTACACTGTTGTGAACCCGATCGGTGCAGAATTCGAGTTCACCGGTGTAGCGGAACCAAGATGGAGGACAAAGTCATTTGTAACGGGTAGGGCCATTTATTTTTACATCGTAAACAAAAACGGTTAACTGAATTTCCTATCCGTTTGTTAATACTTTCAGGTATATCATCAAAGTTGATAATTGTTTTACTCTTGTGTCCATCATATATCATTTGCTTAGAAGAAAACCTTTCAGAAAACGACCTTCCATTCCAACACGTATTTGAAGCGTAAGATCGACTTTATTTTCCACATATTTCTTCACTGAAAATTTTGTCGGGACAATTGCATGAATGTATAGTAATTTGGTATCGGTCTTTCATTGGAAACACCAAAAATATGGTCCAGAATAATCATTTTGATGAGTTTCGAGGGACCTTGTTTTTGTTTGTATTCACGGTGTAGACTTACGATAATTGATCAGTTTTTACCAGAAAAGCTAACTGTGTAGATCAGAAATCGCTATTGATTGAACAAATTCTGGAAACGGTTTAGCTTAAAAACAATAAACGGCTTAGATTACACCAGTAAAATTACAAAATGCACTGAAATTGGTATTTCAACGACGGTAGAGCACATTTTCACGCCTTGTAAACCCGATGGTCCAAACAAAATGTAGAGACAGCAAAATGGTATCTGCAACTTTCGGTTGAGAGCATCTGTCACGGAATGTTTACAAACAAGTGCAAGGGAAGTTTTTTTCACCATCACGTATATTTTTAGACATGTGTTAAAAATCTAAGAATGCTATTCCTTCCAATATAAAAATGTTGAAAATTCCTGCTTTCTGCTTTGCAAAAGAGCTAGAAGTGTCGAAGAAATTTAAACTTTTCTGCCGGGCACACTTTTCTACCGGGCACAGTAAGAAATGCACTTCCTGTATATATTAGTTAAATTTCAGTCATCATTGATTTAAAAGAGGGTTCCGTAAAAAGAACATATTAGGATAATAGGATGCTATTAACAGACGCATTGTCCGC
>MJUU01069373.1:77810-97942 GCA_002080025.1 Modiolus philippinarum | reverse complement strand
ACAACGACACAGTATCTGTTATTTCAGATGTAACAAATTTTCTTAGTCAAATGACAGTCTACCAAAACGGAAAAATAGTGTACAATTGCAACAATTTATCTCTAGCAAATCACGTCAAATCATTGCTTACACTTTCAGATGGTTATGTTAACAGCTTAGGCAAAAACAGCTTTATTTACCCTGATAATGTTGCAANGCAATTATTAGAAATATGTGAAGTCTTTATTTTTCATTAGATTTTGATTGGATTTTCATCTTTAGATTGTTCTCATTGTAAGCTTTCAGTGATATGGCAGTACATTTTGCGTTTCTCTTTGGTTTCCAAGCTATAACGGGTCAAAGGGGCCGAATTATGATATTTCAAAATATGTGAAATCTTTATTTTTCATTGGATTTCAACCTGAGTTTTTTCTTTGGATTTCTCTTGATGGTAGTCAACAAAATTTCTTAGCTCTTACAATATCCTAGTAATAAGGGATTAAAAGGGCTAATTTTTATTTTCATTAGTTTGTGTCCAGTTAATTAATGTGTCAAGGTCCTTATTGTGTCCAGCAAATTACTGTGTCCACATTAATTTTAGTTTACACTTGTTCAAATTTCAGTGGTCGACATGCTGCGCTCGGCGTAGCCCTTTATTTAGTTTTCGTCTTGGACTAAATTTAATACATACAGTTTTTCAATGAGGCAAAGAAAGTTTGTTATCGACAAGCCAATGGCTACAATATTCAAACTCCTCTCGTTTGTTTGATATAATGTATTGGTCCTTATGGGAAAAAATGTAGTATTTTCGTCAGCGTAAAGGAGGAGTTTGCAGTCGGATTAATTACTGATGGACATATCATTTACATAGCAAGATTGTAATAATTTAGTTAGGGGTTATTTGTCTTGATTTCAATGCAAGGGGTTATGTGTCTTGATTTCAATGCAAGTGATAAACTAGTAAGCACTTTATTTTTTTGTATATTGCAAGGTTTACAACCAAAAAGGTGATTGAAGGCAATTACTAGATATTTAAACATTGTTTTATCCTATGGCATTTTATACATTAACTTTATCAATAAGTGTGATTTGTGAAACTGAACATACTACATACTAATTGTACGTGTTTATGTACTAGTAATAAAATGTAAGCAAAATGAAATAATGTTTTGTTTGATTTTTACGTATTAAGAAGGGATTCGAATGCTGCTATTATCACCTCTCTTGCTAAGTTAATCTTTTTGGGATTTTTTAAAATGTGATGAACATATGTCAGATATATTTTACAATAAGCATATTGATATATTTTTCTATATTCAAGTAAAAATCTCAACAATTGTTGCCTATGATATACGATTCAGCACTTCATGTAAAAATGTGCATTGGTCCATGCTTTTTCAGGACAAAAAAAATTACAAAATATTGTATTCAATACTAGTACTTAAAACTGAATTCCCAAAAAAGTGATCACGTAAGAATAATCTATAAAAATCGTGGGTGGTGCATAATTTCTATGCCAACTTTGTTAACATTTTGTGGCGTGCTGTTGTCCTAATATTGACTGATAAAGCGTAGTGACGGGAGTGATCGGAATTCAAACACAAAAGATAACAGTTATCACCTACAACGGCCGGAAATCACAATCACGTCCCACAAAACGCCAGGACATTGCACGGGAATCACCTACAACGACCGGAAATCACAATCACATGCCATGAAACGCCAGGACATTGCACAGGAATCACCTACAACGGCCGGAAATCACAATCACATGCCACAAAACTCCAGGACATTGCACAGGAATCACCTACAACGACCGGAAATCACAATCACAAGCCACGAAACGCCAGGACATTTCACAGGAATCACCTACAACGGCCGAAAATGACAATCACTTGCCACGAAACGCCAAAACATTGCACAGGAATCACCTACAACGGCCGGAAATCACAATCACATTCCACGAAACGCCAGGACATTGCACAAGAAAAACACGTACTCTTAACCAATCAAATACGCGGATTTCCATCAAGCAGAATGAATGTAATTTTTCACGATTGAATGTCATAATTGATAGTTTTAGGCAAGAAATGGTGTCGATAGGAATTGTTTGACAATGAAAAAGGTCATTGTAAAAATTGGCATTTGATCAACACGTGGCACCAACACCAAAAATGACCAAATCACAGGCCATAATTCACCTCCACAACAAAAACACCAAAAGTCTTTTCATTGTAAAGCCAATTTTCCTTAACGACTGTAATACAAAATATGCACGGTATTCCGACAACAATACCGCGTCAGTTATGCATTCATATAGAAAATTACATCAAAATTCAAAACGTTGTAGAGCATTTTAAATAACAATTGAAACAAATCCTTTCGGCTTTGGAATAAGATATAAGTAAAGTGCTGAGTACAAATGGTTTTCCTAAGTCTTCAAAATGTTACATGCTACAGCTTGGTAAAGTAACAAATCATAATTTACATATTCTATTTTCACCCATTTTATATCAATATTTATCATATATTTAGTAATAAATACAGACGTTTTGAATATGTGATACAGTGCATGACGTTCATTCCGTATTCACACTATGACGTCATACCCTTTATCGCATACCCTTTATCGCATGGCTTACCCTTTATCGCATACCCTGTATCGCATGGATTACCCTTTATCACATACCATTTTTTTCGATTTTTTTTTTCAATTTTCTTTTTTTTAAATAAAAAAATTTTCGGGGGTTAAAAAAAAATTTTTTTTGGGGGGGGCAAACAATTTTTTTTTGGGAGGAGGGTAACAAAGATTTGTGTGGGGTGAAATTGTTTTGTTGTGTGATGATCAGTTTAAAAAATCTAGCAAACTTTTTTTGCTTTACATGTTAGTTTTAGTCCAAAACTTCTAGACCTTTCCGCCCATTTTGAAATTTTCCTCTTAAAAAAATACATGCATTTTCTCTTACCGATTTCAATTTTTGACAGTATATTTCGGATTAGTAGTCCTCTGTTTAAATATATGATCAACTGTATAATACATGGCCAGAGGCCCACGTGCTGATATTGGTAACTCGGAATAATACGGCATGTGATACGGATTTTGCCATGTATTATTCCCTATTTACCATTTCTACTAATTTGATATGTACCGAAAAAAATACAAAAATACCTAAGTTGCATAAAAACAGTAAATGTCGTTATGTTGTACACGTGTTTCAAGGATTAACCTCTCATCAGCAGCATTAAAATCAAATGATATAGAAAGTCATAACCCGAAAGTAGTGAAAAAAAGAGTACTCAAATAGCATCGAAATCGGAGGCCAAAACCAGTACAAAGGACATCTACCGAGTGCAATACAAGGAATGAAGCCTTTGTATTTATGAAGAAGTTTGAATTTTGATAAAAACAGTAAATTTCTACAAAACGCAAGGTAAATTTTTCATATCAGAAAAGTCTGGCTAGTTGCCTGTTGAATTACTCTCGGGGAACTCTTGTCCACCAGTACGTCGCCCTTTCGTATTTATGCAAAGGGCAGGGGACCAACATATCAAATATTCTACCAGTGCAATTCAATTAATATACATTCCATGAAACTATTGAATTTTAATTCTTTTGTTAAAGAGAAGATCAATAAGCGAATATAAAGAACGCATTAAGTATTTTTGTCATGTGTGAACAGTTACTAATTATAGTTAGATATAAGAAAAAAATCTCGAAAATAAGAAAAAGTGAAGAAGAAATCACAAATTACAGAAGGAACAACAAAAGGAAACAATTGCTAACTTTACATGGTGTGCTCAGATTATCTCACTTTCAATTTTTGGCATCCAGATAAGAAAAATGTAGTGGGAGATAATTGAAAAATGTATGCATAACATTAATAAAATTTACCGGTATTTAGACCCACAGTAAATCAAGTATTAATCTATCCTTCAAAGTTTTCCTGTATTGCTGCAAAACAATATTAATTATATTTGTTTTATTTTTTAAAGGCATTCATGGTGATTTAGTTTCTCATGTGTATTTCCTCAATATACATATATCTTTTCATTTTTTCATTGTTTATAAATGTAATGCTGGATGTAGAAAGGAATATACAAGAGAAATATTTTATGTTAAGTCTCAGTATGTATTTAATGTCATTATTAGCATACGTTTACATCCAATAAGCACAAATGAGCATACTTGATTATTATTTTTAGCTCACCTGGCCAATATTGACAAAATTTGGTCCACATTGGTTCAGTGCCATGTGAGCTTTTGCCATCACTCAGCGTCCGTCGTCCGTCCGTCCGTCGTCAGTCCGTCCGTTAACTTTTATTCAAAATTCTTCTCCTCTTAAACTGTTGGACCAATACTAAGCAAACTTGGCCTGAATCATCACCAGGATATGCTCTTTCAAGTTTGTGATTTTTATGTCCGTAGACCAAACAACATGGCCGCTGTTACTAAAATTAGAACATAGGGGTAAATTGCCGTTTTTGCAAATTACTCGAAAACCGTTACAAATATCAAAATCTAACATTGGGTAAAAATGATCAGTATGATGAGATCTACCCGCCCTGCAATTTTGAAGAATATTCGATAACCCATCTTGGAGTTATTTCCCCTTTCCCATAAAATTTTCGTCTTTTTTTTTAGTCTCATATATTGAAAATGGTAGAAGATAGAAGTGAAGTCCACATTTCCTGCAATTTTGAAGAAAATCTGACGACCTACATAGGAGGTATGGCCCCTTTTTATTTGAATTTTCACGATTTTTTAACATTTTTACTTTTATTTCAAAAACTGTTTGAGATGGAGGTTAAATGTAAATTACAAAAGTATTAAGCTTTTCCAGGACTACAATTTCTACATATGTTCAGCAGATTAGCATCTCATCCAAGATGGCCGCCACTAAGGAACATGCTTTAACATAGGGCCCTATGGGAAATGCATTCAAAAATCTTCTCCTCTGAAACCACTGAGCAAATGTGGACCAGCTTTTGTCACAATAGTCCTCCGGTGGTCCCCTTTAAAGTTTGTGTTTTTCGTGGTTGTACCTCATCCAAGATGGCCGCCAGTGGGGAACATAGTTTAACATTGGGACCCTATGGGAAATACATTCAAAGGTCTTTTCTCCTGAAACCGCTATAAGCCAATAGACTTGGATACAATTGTCATTGGCTGATCCCCCTAAATGTTTGTGATTTTTATGTTCGTACCTCATCCAAGATGGACGTCAGCACAGGACATAGTTTAACATAGGACCCTATTGGAAATGTATTCAAAGATCTTCTTCTCTGAAACTACTGAGCCAATTGGAACCAAACTTGATCACAATAGTCTTTAGGTGGTCCCCTTGAAAGTTTGTGATTTTTATGTTCGTACCTCATTGAAGGTGGCTGCCAGCAGAGAACATAGTTTACCATAGGGACCCTATGGGAAATGCATCCAAAGATTTTCTCCTCTGAAACTACCAAGCCAAATTCAACCAAACTTGGTCACAATAGTCCTTGGCTTGTCCACTTCAAAGTTTGTGATTTTGACGTTCGTACCTCATCCAAGTTGGCCGCCAGTGTGGATATAGTTTAATATAGGGACCCTATCGGAAATGCATTCACATGTCTTCTCCTCTGAACCTACTGAGCCAATTGGAACCAAGTTTGGTTAGGATTGTCTTTGGGTGTTCCCTTACAAAGTTTGTAATTTTTATGTTTGTAACTCATCCAAGATTGAAAATGTTGAACTGATTTATAGTATGAATGGGTGGTCTCTTCGTGACAATGAATAAAACCAGTCACCAGGTGAGCGATACAGGCTCATGTGAGCCTCTTGTTGGGGTCTCCCATGGCAAAACATGGACTAAGCCATTACATTACAAGGGGTACCCATCTCTTATCCGCTACTCCTCCTGAACCACTGAATAGATTTTCATGAAACTTTAACACAGTCTTTATGACATAATATAGATGTGCACCTCCTATTTCAGAATTTGATTCTATTGATTTTTGGAGTTTCCCATACCAAACCTTGACTTGCCCATTACATTACTAGTGGGAACCCATTTCTTATCCGCTACTCCTCCTGAACCACTGAATATATTTTCATGAAACTTTAGCGTAGTGTTCATGACAAAATGTAGATGTGTACCTTATATTTCAGAATTTCATTTGATTGATTTTATAATTTCTGGAATCAAATGGAGTTAGGGGGGTATTTATAAGTGAGCTTTGCTCACAGTTTTTCTAGTTTTTGAAGGCCTCGTGGAGATTTCAAGATGAAGAACAACAATAAAAGTGTTGTTCTATTGCTTGGTTTAATCATGTATTTGTAGAGACTTTGTCTCATGTGCATTTACTCAATATCCTTTCATTGTTTATTAAAGCATGCGTAAAATATTTTACAAGCACACGTCATTATAACTTTAAAGCACTGCTGCCGAATTGCTATGTGTAGGAGGAATATAGCTTGTTCTGCGAAAGCCTTGTTGGTGTGTTGGCATTTTACGAATCTTGGTTTAAGAGTTGATAGTCAACTGTTGATGTTACAGTCTTTCTTTGTCTATGGACTGATTGATTGATTACGGATTATTATGACAGTTACTTTCTAATCAAAGAAATTTTGAACATAAATGATAAGTGTAGATATTTCTAAAATTTACTTGCTGATGATATTCTTTTATGGTATACGCAATGAAATATCCGAAATGTGAGCAATAAGGAAAACACGCATTTCTTATATCTGGAAGATAAAGGCTCACTTCTGGATTTGTCTCTGCGAAATAGCCGAAATTTTGCGATAGAAATAACCATTATAATGTTAAAAATAAATCAGATATAAATATATTACATTTAACCCTTTGTGCTTACTTTCGTCCATAAATCCAGCTTATGGTGTTCGACTTGGCTTTGACAATGTTCATGATCCAACACATAAGCTACCTAAAATCAAAACTGGGGTCAACTACTTTGAATTGTAATCAATTAATTTACAATTAAATTTTAAATTTCCTAAATTAAATTTACAATTACAATTACAACATTTTCTTTGTTATAATGAATCAAATTATATATACTTTAGGAAAGTAATTAAATTAAATTACAAATTACATTTCAGCTTTACACTTCATATAATATGTATGATATGATACAAACTTTACAGGGTAACACCCAAGAACAATTTTTAACAAGCAATTTTGATTAAAGCTAAATTCTACCGGGATATTTTGAGTCTGCTAAGAATATTTTCATCAAACTTTTTAAAATTTGGTCTCTCAACTATAGACCATGGTAATAAGTCTACAGCGATAAACAAATGTCTGGTAGCTGCCCTTGCATAGAATCCAAACTGGAATATTGCTTAGTTAATGTTCACGAAAAAACACTGATGTTACTTATTGTTGGTTTCCTTTCATCATTAAGAAGGTATATATTTATTTATGCTTTAGCTACAAAAATTTAACAATGTCCATGTATTCTTTGATTTCGAATCAAATCAGTTGGTATACAAGAATATATGTAATATTCTAAGGCATATGTGATTTCTATGGTTTTGAGCAGACATTTTTTAAAAAATTTATAAGATATCAAATTTCACATAATCATGTTAAAACACTATTCATGTTTTTGCAGATATTTTTCAAAAAATAATCCATTTCATTTATTTATCCATTTTATTATTAAAAATAAATAAATAATTAAACAGAATTTTGCATTTTAAGATATAGATAAGTGTACCCTGTTTTTCTCATTAAATATATATTTTGGTTATTACATCAGTTAAAACCTTTCATTTATGACATTTTGTTTTGATACGCAAAATTTAATTGCTGGTTGTAAATTATTATGTTTATAGAGCCTTTACACTTCAAATATTTGTAGTAATTTACCTGTGAGTACAGGAAATGTTAATTAATAAATAAAATAAAATTTCTCTTAATTAACTTATTATACCCATAAAAACATTTCACGTGTAGTGACTGGGTATAGTCGGAATTCTAATATATAATTAGAAAAATGATTGATGTTTAGGAGATATGAACCTGGCAATGAATATTAAATGATTAAATGCTTCAAAATGCAGTTTTATACCAAAAAAATTATATATATATATATATATATATATATATATTTATATATACCGGTACATTTGGGTTAATCAAATTTGAATAGTCACATGGATATAAGCCAAAAAAAGATGTATGAAAACCAAACTCTTGCATTAAAAGAACTATTTGTAAACATTATGAAATAAAATTAATTATGGTGTACCTTCAAAGTACATGTTATTCCAATATGTTGGAAAATCTCAACAATTTTATTTGAAATTCAAATCTTTGGGTTCATATCACCTTACAGATCATCTTATTTTGTGCTTACCATTTATTTACCCTCATATGAGTAACAAACCCTTGCTACTGCCAGTTCTGATCCATAGGCAGAATAGATCATAAATTTTAATTTTTGACCATACATACAAATTTAGGATAGTCCTTAAACTTAGTAAATTAACATTATCATTTGTAAATACATATATTAATATTATTTTAAAATAAGTTAAAAATTTAAGCAGAAAATATTTCAAGAGAAATAAGAAAAATATCAAAACATTTTCTATCATTTTACTTTGAATTTATGCAAAGAAATACATGTAAATCAAACTTATTCTCATAAAATTGAGAAGTAATTGAAAAAGTAATTGTTATTACATAGTTTTTTAGCACTGTAATTAATTAGAGTACAATTACATGTATTTGAAATTTCTCTCATTCAATTACACATTACATTAAATTACATTAGAAAGTGTAATTAATTACAGTCAATAACAATTACATTTTTCAATTACCACTGGTCTGCCTAAAATTTGCTTTATTGCAGTTGGAGTTAACATATGTGTTATGGTCTCCATATCCATTCGTACAATATATTACATAGTTTAATAGGCATCAACAGTATATAAGGGTTTTTTGCTTTTAATTTCCTTACTAAAGTACGAAGAGCTTAAAAAAACATATATTCAAATATCATATTTCATAATATACTTATTCACGTAGAATCAATGATATAAACATTTTTTTTAATTTTTAATAAGTCAAAAATTAGTTTGAAAAAAATGTTGTAAATTGGAATTTTATTTTATTTGTCTAATATTGGTTATAGATTCAAATGCGTTATCTATACTGTTTTATATCAATTTATTGTATCAGAAATATTATTTTCACTTCATCCAAGTGTCACTATATTCTGCCAATATAAATCACTTTAATTGCTGCAAAACACCAAGCTCACACATTGTTTGATACAGGTTGAAGAAACGTGAATCAGAAAATTAGAAAGTGGGAGAAACGTACATTAGAAAATTTGAAAGTGGGAGAAACGTGAACAAACCCTTTTACACTTAAGAAATGCAAGACAAACAATAAAATAAAATAGCCCAGATACATGTTTTTGTTATATGTATGTATGAAATTAAGGACGATGCAAAGGTACAGTTGTGAACCTTTTTCCTAGAAAGCATGCAACATACAGTTATTTTTAATGAAAAAGCAATAGCTTGAACCCTTACATTTCTTTCACCAGATATGATTTGTTGTACTTTTATTTAACTGTTGGTACATGATTTATGATAAGGAAACGACTAGATCTAAATCTTTTTTTTCTTTTTTTTGGGGGGGGGACTTTTTTGGACTTACATCCTGAATTTGACGAAAATGGTCATCTCAGCACTAAAATTTAAGCAAAAACGGAAAATTTTAATTTCAAAATTATCAATTTCCCTTAACGGAAGTAATATTCCACATTCTCCTGCTTACGGAGTGTATGTTTCACAGTTGAATTGTTACGCGAGAGCTAGCACAAACTTTACAGACTTTCTCATTAAGACATAGTTATCACCGTGACCGCGATGTTAATTAAGGATTCAAAAATTCCGTCTCATACGATCATTAAAAAAGTTCTTTTATAGATATCAGTCCCTTGTGGAAAAATTAGAAGTTTCGGTCGAACTCTGATTCAAGATTCTTTTTTTTTTGCTTAGTACTTGGATGATTATTCTTTTAACTGTTTACTACCTTTCAATAGCTATTGTTTTTTAGTTGCTCTGGAAACTACTGTAATGGAAGGGGAGGTTTGGCATGACTACATTTGATAAACTCGGGTAGATTAATCAATTACATGGGTTTGTCGAGAATTCCAATATGACGGCCTTCAATCGCTTTGTATCCAATCCCATGGTACTTATGGGTAGCCAATCATGTAAGCTATCCGGTAATTGAGGTTATGGTCGGTAAACCAGGATTACCTACCGATAAACCTGGTTTTCCTACTTTTGGTGAATTCCGCGCTTTAAAACTTACTTTACCGACCGGTAAAGTAGGTTTAGCAATAAAAACTCAAAGTAGGTTTAGCAATAAAAACTCATAGGAAGCGGAGGTTCACATGCATTTAATTTTGGAAACTTCCATTACCCACAAAACACACGAACATTACATACACAACACAAAAAACTAAAGCACTAACAGTGTGAACTCTTAAAAAAAACAGAGTGACATTAAATGTTGAAAACCCCCATTTTTGGTCGGTAATGGGGGTTTTCTAAGCTAAACCAGGATTACCGATCCGGTAAACCAGGTTTTCCTGCGATAAGCCAGGGGTACCTCAGTTTTGGTTAATTTCGCGTGCAATACCTCTATCTCAAATAGTTTTTGAGATATAAGACTAAATGCAAAAAATAAAGGCGTATCAACCATGTGACTAGGACCAATTCTTATCGGAACCACGTGAGTGTCGTACTAGAATCGAAATAATTAACAACATTATTCTTTCTTGCCCAATGAAATTGGACAGAGAATTAAGAACAAAAAGTAACTAGCCAGTGGTGCTCTAGCTTGAATATACTACCGCAAGCTTATAGAGGGGGATAACCGCCACCATAAAATCCCATGCTGTAAATATTATATTTTATTTTAATTGTTTTCACTTTCCATATTCATACATGTTTTCAACAGCAGACTAGGCTCCTTGAGCTAGCCGGCAGTTTAGCGGCGAGTACCCCTTGACCCATCTTTCAAAATTACGTATTGTCTTTTTCTCTCCTTTCAATATTGTGGTCATGGAGTTAGTAGTCTACCTGTATTGGGTTTTATTCGTATGTTTTATACTATAGGGAAACGGGACAGATAAAGGGGAGGTTTGGGTACCCATAAACCGGTTTAACCCTACCGTTGGCTTTTGGTGGTGCCGGTACCAAGTCCGGCTATCCCGAGTTCCTATCGTTGTCTACGTTCTTTTGTCTTATACGTGTTTTTCTTGTGTAGTTCCCTTGCAAATTGTTGCATGTAATTATAATTTTCAGCCATTTTAGGTGTTTCCTGTTATCCATTTTTTTAACATTCTGCATTTTCTATATTTTACATTATATATTCTATGTAGTATTTTGCATTTTCTTTCTTTAATGTTCCTATTTCTATACTTTCCGTATCCATACTTCTGCATTTTCTATATTATATACTATATATTCTATAAAATTAATTTTTATATTTCATTTTCCTCCAATGGTGTCCCTATTTCTATACTTTATTTTGAAGATGTAAAGTCCTCTTTCAGGACATTTTATTCATCGTGTTTTAATTTCAATAAATTTTATGTTCTAAAATTAAAAAAAATGATGTTTATGATTAGAATTCATTATGCTCCATTCTTTTGTTTTAATTTAACTTTTGTGTTTGTTTTTGTTTCATGTTTTAAAATTTGCTGATCCTTTCCACATCATTTACCTGGGGACAAATATCAACAAACAATATAGTTTTTATTTAAATGTTGCAGATTACAAACAAAATGCACTTAAGGTTATCTTTGAGTGTATATAATAAGATTTGTGTACACGGGTGTTGATAGTAGAATATGTCGTGACTCTACGTAACATTGACACTGACCTTTGCAGTTTAGATATGATATCGATCGTGATAATGTGATTTTAATATAAATTCACACAGTAGATTATAAGGTAAGATTATCATTGCTTAAAATATTATTTGTTGTCATTTTACAGCGAAAAACAAAAACAAAAAAACAAAACAAAACAATTAACTTGAAGACGGAAGACTGGATATGGTGATTTCGATATTTTTTGTGTGATCATGTCTCTTCCGTATAGAAGAAAACTCTTGCTAACGACTATTTTCACATTGCTACTGCTGATAGTGGTATAAGGTAGAATGTGGCCGCTGAGTCCAGCTGTGTTACCTTACAGCTTACATTAGGTATAATTCTAGCCTTAAGATCTTAGACTCTTACCGTTATTCCGTGCCAGTCATTGTATGTCCAAACAATCGTCTTAAGTGTTCCGGTAAGTTGTTTTTCATAGCTTTCATCCCTGATCGTTTTTATTGCTTTTTTTGTCTCCATATATTAATTGTCACTCTGTTTGCTAATGAAATAACAACAACTTTTTTCTTAGTGTTTTCTTTTTCCATTCCGTGGCGAAAAGTGCCAACTTCAACGTGACATAAGTGTTGTCACAATCTGTAATCTGTGTTCTTGTTAATCCTTCGAAAGGCCTATGCCGATAAAAAAATGTTATATTAAGCTATAAATCCACATTTTTTTCAAAAACCAGTTTGAGAAGAAAAGTATTTTACTATGAAAAACAGGTGTGCAGTATTCTTGATTTTCTCATTGATAACACATTTGCGCCATTTGATGGGCCTATTTATCAACAGCAAGTTGGTATACCAATAGGCACAAATTATGTTTCTCTACTCGCAGACTTCTACTTATTAGAGACTGAATTTCTTCAGAGACTCGTAAAAGCTCATTAAAGTTGCTAGATCCTTCAATCTCACTTATAGATGCATTGATGATGTTCTTTCCATTAATAAGACATATATGGATCCTATCAATATATCCCCCAGAATTAAAGATAAATTGCAAAATACCGAAGTTACTGTAAAGGAATAAAGGATAAAGGAAAAAACGGAAACCGCTAGATCTACTTCTTTTTGAACTTACATCTCGAAATTTGACGAAAATGATCACCACAATACTAAAATTAACGACAAAACGAGACGAATTTAATTTCAAAATTATCAATTTCCCTAACATCGACAGTAATATTCCATGTAACTGTTTACGGAGAGCATGTTTAGAAGTTGACTCATTACGCGAGAGTAAGCACCACTCATACAGACTTTCTCTTTGGTATAGTAATATACATGCAATGCTTCAAAAAATTCTGTCTCACACAATCATGACAAAATTATAAGTTTTGGTCCGAAGTGTGATTCAAGATTTAATTTTTATTTAGTACTTGGATGAATATTTCATTTCATTATATGTCGATAACCTTTCAATTGTAACAGCTGTTGAGTTGCTATCGAACACAACCGCAATTGAAGGGAAACCGGTTGAATCCACCAATTATTTTGAAATGCCTGTACCAAGCCAGGACCATTGCAGTTGACAATATTTGCCAGTCGTTTTGCGCCTGCTTTGTCTGTTTGTCCTTTGTATTTTAGGACAATTTTTTTTCGATAATTTTGTTATTACTTTCATTGGAAAAACAAACATGATTTGGATATATTAAACTTATTCTATTAAATAAACAATTCCCTTGTTCCTTCGGTATTCTACTGTCGTTGTTTGTTACATTAAATCATCCTGTCGGGTCAAAACGGATCAAGCAAATCTATACAAAATGTCACGAGTTGTTCCTTATCTTGAATAAGTAAGCTTATCATTGTGTAATAACATGCGTACTTAGACCTTGATGTATGGACAATATATGTTTAATCACATGGGTAAAGTTGTTTTTATTCCTGACAATAAGTGATATTCTTTTCGTTTTTCTAACGGCATTAGACACACACTGGGATTGTTGACTGTCATATATCATTGAGCAACAAGTGACTTGGGCATCACTCGCCCGGGCACTCGCCCAACTAGAAATGAGATTATTTTCCACTAACGTTTATGCATGCAATTTTAAGAAAAAAAAACGACCATAAATTGATGGCATGTTCTGAAACTTATAAGCTAGATTGAAGATTCATTATGTATATCCTAAACCAATAAAATCTCCCCAATATATATTAGATGGATATGGTTTACTTTTTATAATTTTAAAACAATTTAAGTCTCTCATAATTCTAATAAGAAAAGCAAAAGTAAGTGTTTTAATTTATTATAAATGCTTTATTATTTAAAATTTTCTGTTTTATTCATTTATTAATGGTAGTGGTTAGATGCAAATGAAGCTTTGAATCTTGAGTCAAGTAGTTACAACAAATTGTTGTCTTAAATGATACATTTTGATTTTTATCGATTCAGTAAACTCCAGAAAAAATAAATTGCTAAATAAAAACTGAGTAACGATCAAGGGGACGACCATTTGATTTTCAGGGGAAGCTTTGGTGATTTGCTTCGAAAAATTATTTATTTTCATGAAAGTCTCAAACAATTTTTTTCACCAAATGTCACATCAGATTATTTATTTGGATTTGCAAACAAAAACATTTATTCCTAAAATCAAAATTAAATTATGTTTTTATGACATTTAAGATTAGAATAAATATTTTCACTTTAAGCACGATTAGTTTTTTTTCACTCTTTTTCAAACAGAAGACGCCCTTTTACATGTATTTGTTCATTTCAAGGGCCCTAAGACTCCTTACGCCACATCGCCTAGCAAACGAAGCCTTCCGATTATAAAAGTACATAACTGAAAAGAGTTGTTCTTGTGAAGCCCTTATAAATCACGCCTTAGTTACACAGGAAGGTGTTCTTTTTTATTTATCATCTTCGATATCCTGAGGAGAGAAGTGGATCTTAACCTTTGGCTTTTAAAGATGCATATTTATATATCCATATTATGGTGGCATATATCTGCCCCTACTTATCACTTATTTTGCGAAATATGTCAACATGCTACTTAATTAAGTCAACATAATTCTTAATTAAGTACACATTATTTGATCAGAAAAAAGTGCGAAAATGTATTGTTTGAACAGAATCTGCCATCCACTTGCCACTTAATTATCATGCAAGTAGACATAACTTTCTGATTAAGTCGACATAATTATCCGATTAAGTCGACATAATTTTCTGATTAAGTCGACATAATTATCTGATTAAGTAGACATAATTTCATATTAAGTCGACTTAATTCTCTTATTAAGTCAGCATAATTCTCTTATATTCTATTAAGCCGTCACAAATATCTGATTAAGTCGAAATAAATATCTTATTACAAGCCGTCAAAAATCAGTATGGACAATGATCATTCGGCAGATACATAAACATTGTACGTCACAATTTTAATAAACCAATCACAATAAACTGACCTGCGCAATCATTCTGAAGGTGAATCTACAGAACAACGTCAAATACAATGAACCAATCACTAATTAGAAATAATACGTAATGTCCCAACTGATGCACGTGCACAAAAGGGGGAAATTCCAATTCAAAGTACATGTATCTATAAATAAATTAAATCAATTTTTACTATTTCTTTTAATCAAGTACGTAAGTAGCATACGAAATCAATCACAGCATTGGCCAATACTTACAAATCGCGATATTTATAGGATTCATACAATTTTTTTAAATGTCGCAATAGATCTAAACAGACACAGAAAGCGTCCCGTTTATAATTCGTGCCTTCAAATGTACGTGAACGCAAAATGCGAGAAATATTAGCGGTATTTATATCAATATGAATTATATTCAGTGATGACCATTTGATTTTCAGGGGGAGGGGCTTTGGCGATTTTGTAAGCAAAAATAATTTTAATCTTGGTGCCAGTGAAAATAAATATTCTTATCCTAATTTTCATAAAAATAGATAATTTATTTTTAATTCAAATAATATTTTTTTAATTGCAAATGGAAATAAATATTTTGATGTGACATTTGGTGAAAATACATAATTTGTTCGAGATTTTGATGAAAATAAATAAATTTTCTGGGCAAAATCGCCCAAGCATCCCATGAAAACTAAAGGGTCTTCCCCTTAATTATTTGCCGCAACAGGGATAGAATGCAATGCATGATCCCTGGGCTAGGCCAAATTCTTCTGCCTCTATGGTAAAATTATTACCTATTTATCGTTTATCTTTTCTATTTGGACGTTTACTTTTATTTTTTGACTTTTTCTGTTGCCCAGTCAAGGGCAACAGCAAGAATTAAAAATTAAAGTCAAAATAGAAAAGATAAACGATAAATAGATAATTTTACCATAGAGGCAGAATTCGGCCTAGTCCTTCACGTCTTCTCAGATATATCCCAACTGAAATCAAAATCCTTTAAGATACTTAAAAATAGGTATGGACATGTAAATACATGTATTCTTGGTCTTTGTAAAATGATCGCTGTGAATAATTGGGGGATTAGTACAACCTTTTTTATGTACCATCATGATTATGGTTAGTTATGCTAACATTACTTATAAAGTTTATCCCCCAGATCTTCTGTTATATAGTCAGATATTTAGTAATATATCATTTGCATACCTTGTGGCATTACTAATTCTTATTCTTTGTAATGATATTCATTTAAATCCAGGACCTGATGCATCACGTTATAAGTCTATGTACGCCATAAAACTGATCTAATATCTGCTTAACTTGGGGGACATGATATCATTTGTCTTACAGAATCAAAACTTGATAACTCTGTAAATAGCAATGACATATGCATTGATGATTATCATAACCCAGATTTATTTAGAAAAGATAGGATGCAAGATAGGGGAGGTGGAAATATTTTGTATATTAGAAATAACTTATTGGCAAAAAGAAGGTCTGATCTAGAAATCCCAGAGATCGAATCACTTTGCGTAGAGATCGATACTTTAAACCATAAGTTTTTACTTGCATGTTTCTATCGCCAACCACAAGCTCGAGTATCAGCTTGGGATTGCTTTGATAATTTCTTTGATAATTGTATCGATTGTGGTATTGATAATATATTTCTTCTCGGTGATATTGATGTAGATCTTCTTACTATTAATAATCATTACAGATTTCATAGATTATGCCTAAGAACTAGTATTCAGAACATGATAACTGAACCCACCAGATTACCCCCACATCTTCAACTCTTATAGATCCTATTTTGACTAACAATCCAGGATTAATTAGGGATAGTTATACCTTAGCAAATTTTTATAGTGACCATTGTCCTTCAGTTATTGAGCTTAACTTTGTAATCCCACGTGAAAAGTCTTTCATTAAGGAAATTTGGGATTTTGATAATGCAAATAATGATAATATAAACCAACACCTGCAAGGTTTTAACTGGGATAATAAAATAAATCACTTAAATGATTTAAACCTCATCAATGATGAGATAAACAAAGAAATTATTAATGCTATGAATTTATTTATACCTAAGAAGAAATTTCGAGTAAGACCCAAGGACAAACCTTAGATTAATAATGATATTAAACGCAAAATGCGTAGGAGAACGAAATCGTATACATAAAAGAGCTGTTGGACGTAACCTTGCAGGTGATTGGGAGAGTTTTAGAAACATTAGAAATGAGGTTATTCAAATGGTCAGGGAAGCTAAAAAGAATTATATTATTAACCTACAAAATTCTTTAGTTGATAAATCAATCCAACCAGGAAAGTGGTGGAGAATAGCTAAAGGTATTACTAAATTTAAAAATAAAGTTAGCAATAAGGGTCCAATTAAGGTTCAAGGTGAAATTTTTTACCACCCTGCTGAGAAAGCAACTGCCATAAATGATTATTTTGCCTCTGTTTCATCTCTGGATAATGAACCGGAACTACCTAATATCCCTCCACTCTCGCCTTGTGAGCTCTCAAACATAATAATAACTGAACAAGAAGTTATCGATCAGTTTCGAATTCTAAACATAAACAGACCTGCTGGGCCAGACAATTTACCACCAAAATTTTTGAAAGCTGTCTTCCTGTCGCTGGTGAAGCCCATTACTATATTGTTTAATAAAAGTTTACAATGCGGAGTTTTCCCCAGCGACTGGAAGTTAGCCAATGTTACTGCTGTTTATAAAGGAAAGGGTGGAAGTGAGAATGTTTCAAATTATAGACCAATATCTGTAACTAGTTGCTTTGGTAAAATGTTGGAAAAAATAATTTTTAGACATCTTAACAATTACCTTCTCCAAAACCAGATTCTGACTGATAACCAATCTGGGTTTCGTCATAAAGACTCAACAGTCAACCAATTATTAGTTATATATGACGTCATTATGAAAAATTTAGATGCAGGCAAAGATGTAAGGTTCATTTTTTGTGATGTCTCCAAGGCCTTTGACAGGGTATGGCACAGGGGATTATTATGTAAGCTGCAAAAATATGGAATAAATGGAAATTTATTAAACTGGTTCAGAAGTTATCTCTCTGATCGGAGACAACGAGTCTGCATGGACGGAAGTTCTCCCTGGAAAACCATCAATGCTGGAGTTCCACAGGGACCTATACTTGGTCCATATTTGTTAATTTTGTTCGTCAACGACATAGTAGATGTTGTCTCTAATAATATTAAACTTTTTGCTGATAATACATCGCTCTACTGTGTTGTTGACGACCATAATTCAGCCGCTGAGTCTTTGAATGGTGACTTGAATGAATTACATACCTGGTCCTCAAATTGGGGTATTAAATTGAATTCTACTAAGACTAAATCTATGCTGTTTACTAGAAAACAAAATGTTGACTGTCCAACATTATATATGGACAACACGCCACTTGAAGAGACTAACACCCATAAACATTTAGGACTGACCTTCAATTCTAAAGGTCTTTGGAGAGATCACATTGATGAAATCTACACCAAAGCCTGTTCACGTCTCAATATTTTGAGAATGTTGAAATATAATATTGACAGAACGTCCCTAGAAAAATTATATATAGGTTTTATTAGATCAATCTTAGAATATAGAAATATTGTTTGGGATAACTGTACCCAGCAGGAATCAAATCTAATTGAGTCAGTTTAATATGAAGCTGCTCGCATTTTAACCGGAACGAGAAGGGGAACCTCCAGATCAAAATTGTATAAAGATTTAAGCTGGGACTCATTGGAAGTAAGACGCAAAAATCAAAAGTTGATTCTTGTTTATAAGGCCCTACATGGTGACCTTCCTTCTTATTTTTCTGATCATTTTTTCAATCATGTTAATAATAATGATGATTTTCCACTTAGAAACCCTCGTTATTTTAAAATACCATACGCACGCACAGAATCGTATAAAAAAGTTTTTTTTCCAAGTGCATTAGATGCATGAAATCAGTTAGATGTAGATACTC
The DNA here is from genome assembly GCA_002080025.1 of Modiolus philippinarum. NCBI lineage: Eukaryota > Metazoa > Mollusca > Bivalvia > Mytilida > Modiolidae > Modiolus > Modiolus philippinarum. Next base: position 78,686 of record MJUU01069373.1, on the reverse strand, counting down.
AAAATCTCACATCAATTTCTTTATTTAAAAATAAACTCAACCAAGATCTGAATAAAGCGCCGAAGCATTTTGCCATTGGACCTCGAAGACTAAATATTATTTACTGCCAGCTTCGAAATAAGGTTAGCAATCTAAAACATCATTTATTTCTTTCTCACTTGTCTGAGAGCTCTCTTTGTGAGTGTGGTATGGGTATTGAGGATAATTTTCATTACTTCTGGGTCTGTCCTAAATATATTCAACAGCGTGTTCAACTCTCTTTGCAACTCAGAAAATTTGGGAATATATTGGATTTAAATACTCTTCTTTGAAACAATAACAGTGATATATCATCTGATGAAAATACAGAAATTACCATGGCAGTCTTGTCTTATATTGATACTACTAAAAGGTTTAATTAACACAGTAATGCTGCATGCACATATGACTAATTTAGTTACATTATTATTTATCAAAGTGTTTGATGTCATCATCCCTAACAGCAAGTTTCAAATGTCATTTCTTTTTGTTTCGTTTGTTTATCTTTTTTTTTCCCTAGTTGTTTATTCTCTATTTTTATTTATCTTTCATCCCATTTTGGATTCATTCTGCCTGATTTATATAAAAAATAAAATAATCATTTAAATTATATTTAAAAAAAATAGTTCAATTATTAAATCCTTGATGGGCTACAAACCATTTTAATTCCTCCATTAAATATCCAAAATATACTTCAAGATATATATAGATACACAAATTCTAAGAAATGTTTCATCTTATACTCTAATAATTTATATTTGTTCGCTGTTATTAGACTTGCAAATATCTGAAAAATATATTTGTGTCAAATGTATCTCCTATATATTTATATATATATGTATATATTGTTGTATGTTC
>MJUU01069373.1:64524-77693 GCA_002080025.1 Modiolus philippinarum | reverse complement strand
TATATATATATATGTATATATTGTTGTATGTTCCATCTTGTAGGGAGAGGATATATATAGGCTATGCCTGTTATCCGATCCCATTGAATACATTTATATTCAATAAAATATTTGAAATCAAAATCCCAACTTTAAAAAAAACGTCCTTCGCCAAATACAAATTTAACAAAATTAATCAAACCTGAAATTATACAAGAAGTTGAAAACAAAATTAGTAACCCCAAAACAAATATTATTAATATGACGTTGGGATACCCGTTTCTTAATTACAACTAAAATCCAAGTATATTCTCATGCCATCAACTCCTCATAAGGGAGTACTGTGCTTTATTATTAAATAAATAGATTTATATATTTTCCCTGCTATCAAAGCAAATGCATTTTTCCTCGATCATTTGTTTGTTTACTTTAGTACACGTTTTATTGTTTGCTATTTCTAAACCGGGAGGTGTGCATGTTCAACATAGTTTGATTGGATAGTGACGTCTCTGAGTAGTTATTTAAATCGTGACGTACGATGTTGCTTGAAGTGGGAATTTCCAAGGTCATGTTTGCGCAGGTCAGTTAGCTCGTGTATGCATTGTCCATATTGAATTTTGACGGCTTGTAAGTCATCATAATCGTCTGATTAAGTCGACAAAACAATCTCATTGAGTCGACAAAACTATCTCATTAAGTCGTCATAACTATCTAATTAAGTCGACATAATTATCATTAGAAAACAATGTGAAAAACATTTCAAAAACTCTCACCTCTGAAACTGTTTTGCTTAATGGAACCAAACTTATTCGCAATAGTCCTTGGGTGGTCCCCTGGAAAAATTGTGTCCGGCCAGCCCGTGTCTCATCCAAGATGGATGCCAACGGGGGATATAGTTAACAAAGAACCCTATGGGAAAGCATTCAAAGATCTTCTATTCCGAATTGAACCAAACATGGTCACAATAGTTCTTGAGTGGTCCCCTTAAAAATTGCATCCTTCGTGTGAGCACCTCGACAGTGCATAACAAAGTTAGACATAGGACTCTTTAAGAACATATTCACAGATCTTTTGCTCTGAGACTGCTGTGCCAATTGCATCTAGACTTGGCTACAATAGGCCTTGTAACGTCTCCTTTAAAAAATGTGTCTTGCTATTCTGTACTTCATACAAGTTGGCAATTAGCTGTTTATGTTTGTTTATTTATGCTTACACGATCTTACAACACTCTTTATTTTGTTTTGAAAATAGTTAATATTGGACGCTATGTTCAGCTTATCAAGGACAGCGATTTCTAATTTGTCCGGCAGGTTCGGATCTCTTCAAAGATGGTCGCCAAAGGGGAGCATATTTTCTACATCGGACTCTATGGGAAATGTATTTAAAGATCTTTTCCTCTAAAACTGCTGGAAAAAATTTAATCAAATTTCAACATAATACTCCTATGTGGTCCCCTTCAATGATTATGATTTTTATGTTCCTACATGATTCTAGAAGGCCACCAGTAGGGGCATAGTTTAACACTTGGAACTTATGGGAAATGCATTCAAAGACGCTCCCCTTCTTTAACTACTTGAATAATGACATAACAGTTCTGTCGTTTTCCCTGTAACAGATGTTGATTTTAATGTTCTTACTTCATCCAAGATGACCATCTGTGAGGAACATCGGTTAAGATATAAAACCTGCGGAAAATGCACAGAAAGATTTTGTCCTCTTGAATGACTTAAATATTTCTTAACTAAATTTGATGATAAAAGTCCTTGGTTGATCCCTCTCAAAGTTTGTGATTTTTCCTACCTAATCCCATATGGCTGCTAGCAAGGAACATAGTTTAACAAAGGACCTTATTGGAAATGCGATTAAAGATGAGAACCTCCGGAACAACTTGAACAATGTAAACCAGATTGATCACAATATTCCTTTGATGGCCCCTTTTCTGTTTTTTATGTTCCTGCCTCAGCTAAGGTGGCCACCAATGTTTCAATATCTTCTCAGAAACTGTAACATCTGGTGAACTGATGTATACAGTATGAATGATAATGGATTGTCTCCTGGTGACAGTGAATAAAACCAGTTGCTATGTGAGCGATACAGGTTCATGGTTATGTCTGTCTGCCTATCTGCATGTTAATTAATGTATTTCTTGTTGGAAAGACCTTTCAAACATTACCACAATAAATGTGATGTGTGCATGGTCCAAAGTAAAACTCCTTCCTGCTGGAATCTATTCTTGAAAGATTACAAACTTACAAGTCACCTTTTTAAGGGTATATCTAACAGAGTCCTGCTTGTCATTTTTATAATTATTAGATATGTTGTTAAACAAGTGCCAAGGATTCCAAATTAACAAGAAAATATTGGGTCGCCAATCTTGTTTCCATGGAAATCGACCTTTAACATTGCTCATTTCTAATCTTCTCCCTTCCTTATACTGGGTACCAAAATTACACAAATGCCCATATAAACAACGGTACATCGCTGGATCTGCAAAATGTTCCACAAAACCTCTTTCGAAGCTTTTAACCTCCATCTTGACAGCCGTAAAAGAGGGCCTTCAAAAATACTGTGATACTAGCTTTTCAAGAAGTGGTGTAAGTGAAATATGTGGATATTAAAAAACTCTAAAGATCTGCTTGACATCCTAAAATCAAGATCATTATCGCATTGTAACAGCATTAAAACTTTTGACTTCTCCACACTTTATACTACTCATGAACAACTGAAATCGCGACTGAAAGACATAATTCATAGATGTTTCTCCCGTAAGAACGGCAAACGAAGATATAAGTACATTGTCATAGGCAGAGAAAAAGCATACTTTGTGAAATACGACTCAGAATCACAGAAAAAATACACGGAGGAAGAAGTGATTAAAATGGTAGAGTTTCTGATTGACAATATATTTGTCCAGTTTGGAGGATTTTCAACAGACAATCTGAATTCCAATAGGCACGAACTGTGCACCTCTTTTTGCCGATCTGTTTCTCCATTCTTACGAGGCATTGAAGGGCTTCTTCAAAATAAAGACAAAAAACTTGCCCAGTCCTTTAATTTCAGCTTCCGTTATATAGATGATATTTTATTACTAAAAAACCCTCGCTTTGGTGATTTTCTTCATCTCATTTACCTAAAAGAGCTTGAAATTAAGGATACTACAGATACTTCCACATCGGCCTCGTTCCTTGACCTTCGCCTTGAAATTGACAACAGAGGTACATTACATTAGGTTGTTTGACAAACGCGATGACTTCACTTTTCCAATAGTAAACTTCCCTTTTCTTTGTGGCAACATTCCAAAAGCACCAGCATATGGAGTTTACATCTCACAACTCATTCGCTATTCAAGGGCTTGTGGTCGATACAGTGACTTCCTTGATAGAGCCCAGTTGCTTACAAACAGACTACTTAAGCAAGGGTCCGTTACAAAAAACTTGAAGTCATCACTACAAATCTTTCCTTCTACAGCTAAAGTTTGTTTTTTACTCTATCGGATTTGACTTTGCTACCGGAGTTGACATGTTCAACACGGCGGGTGTATTATAAGAAGCAGGAGATGCTTACTCTACCGGTACACCTGATCTCACACATGGTTTTTATTGGGTCCGTGTTGTTCATCTGTATGTGTGTCTTCATTTTTTCTTTTTTGTCCCGTTCTCAAGTGGTGTCCTTGTTTCTTAGTGTTTCCGATGTTGCCTTTGTACATGGATTGTTCGTTATTTGACTGACGGTTCGGTTTTCACTTACTTTTCGGTAACAGAGCAACAGAAAAGCAAAGTAAACGTTTAAAAGATTTACAGAAACAATTGATTTAAGAAATTATGTTATATTTTATTAAATTAAAGAGTATGTAGCACGTATTACAAATTAACCAGTCAAATTTACAATATTTTAAAGACATTCTTTTCGATTTTATGATATTGTAATATTGTGTTCTTTTAATAATAAGCTACTCAAAAATGGCAAAAGCAATATAGGTCACCGAGTTAGTTTAAGTGTAAAGTATAAAAACATGCAACTTTTAAGTAATCTCCCGTCGGTAACCCGCATAAAGTCCGCTCCAAATTTAGAGGCACAAATTACCTTTCCTCAAAAACAATGAGAATTACTTTGTGACGTTACAGTTATCAACGTCATATTCCCGGAAAAATGCATTCTTCTGTGTTTTCTATTATATCCCGGGAAACTATTGGATATGCCCTAAATAGGCAATTTGCTTTTGTGCAGAATTGAAAATGGCCATGAGGATCTTTGAATGCCCGTGTGTGATGCGGAGTTACTAGACGTATTTCTTAAAGGGGACCAACTAAGGACAACTGTGAGTAGTATAGGGGAGGTTTTAGGGGAGGGTTTAAAGTCGTATTTGCGGCGGAGCACCGGTTATGGCGTCACCTGAAGTCACGTGACCCGAAGCGGAAGTCACATGGCCCGATATATAACATAATTTAATTGCGCATTCAAAATCGGAAGAAGCCCTTATTGAAGCCCTTATCCGCCATATTAACCAGAAATGACACTTTGAAACAACACGTTACCCCGCATGAGTGTCGTATAGCATAAGTGGAGAGGACATACGCGACCGGTAGTGGGTGTGTGCCCAGTTGTAGACCAGAAGTGACCTAAAGGTGTAACACAACTAATTCCGTCTCCCATAGCCTCCCATGTTAAATTGCACATGTTTCTGCATTCGTAGAATTTGTATCTGAAGTTCAAACAAAATGACACATGTCTCATCTGAAGGACACATCTTTCGGTAAACTCTCATGAAAAAATGAACCGACCTTAACTGTAATATAAGAGAAAACTGGTTCCCGGAAGGTCACAACCTAGGAATAGGTACTTCCTGTCTGTGTTTTCACGGGAAAAATACCTCCACTTTCAACTTTGATAAAATCTTAAATTTTCAAAGAAATGGTATAAATTTAGGCTGAAAAGAATCTCTATTGAATGCTTTCTCAATTTAATTCATAATGACTTGTCAACCTTTTTAATCTACGACACTATTAACACTTCCTCGGAACTATGTTGTCTCAAATAAGGACTATATTCACATATGTGCCTGACTGGGTTCCGAATTAGTTGTGTTACACCTTAAATGAAGCCCTTTTCGGCCATATTGACCGGAAATGACGTGTTGGTACAACACGTGACCCACAGGGGTCTTGTTTGACCTGGAAACAGTGCGAATGCGCGACCGAAAGTGATTGTGTCCCCTGCTGTAGACCGTAAGTTGTCCTATTTGAAGCCCTATTCGGCCATTTTAACCGGAAATGACGTGTTGGAATACTAGTACAAGATCCCGTAGATATAGACTTATGTAGCAAGACACAGTTTCGTAATTTTTGCGAGTGGACTTTTGCTATATGATTACATATGGGATTCCCTGCTATTTATAGGTCATAACATTGATATATATCTATGTTTAAGAGTTGGACTTGATGATAAAATTAATAGATAATTGAAGTTTAAGCTTAATTTCGAATTTCCGGTAGATGTCCTTAATACTGTATTTGGCTTTCTATTTCGGTATTTTTTGGTATTGAGTACTTCTTTTCTGACAATGTTTTGGATTATTACTTTCCATATTATTTGATTCTAATGCTGCTGATGAGAGGTTACTCCTTGAAACACGTGTACAGCATAACAAAATTTACTGTTCATGATGCAACTTTGGTATTTTTGTATTTTTATTTTGTGTTTACTTTGTGCAGGGGAGACACTAGGATGAACACTGTAGTTTGACATGTGCTTAATTTTGAACTCAGCTTCTAGGCAAAATAGCAGCTTTCGGGGCTGGTGACCGTGCCCTAAAACCCTACTTAAAAGAAAGAAGAAATCATGTTATTTGCAACTATTTTAATTTCAATTGTAACTTCTACACTGGTATTGTTTCAACACGTCATTTCCGGTTAATATGGCCGAATAAGGCTTCAATTAAGGTTACTTCAGGTTGCGCATGCGTAATGAAAATATGTTATACATCCGGTCACGTCATTTCCGTGCTGCACTGCACGGCTTTGCCGCAAATTCGACTTTAGAACCTCCCCTATACGGCCTATACTACAACTGTGATTCATTTTTATTCCAATCGGCCATAATAAGTTAAAGAAGATCTTTGAATGTTTTCATAGTGTCCAATGTTAATTAAGTTCAACACCGGCAATCATCTTGGATATGACTGACTTGCATGACACATTTTTTTTCAAAGGGGAACAAGAAAGGTCTTTTTTATCAAGTTTTTTTTCAATTTAAAAAGTAGTTTTAAAGAAGCTCTTTCAATCTTTTTCCCATAGCAGCCAATGTTAAACTATGTTCCCAGCTAATCGCCAACTTGTATGAAGAACTGAATAGCAAGACACAATTTTTAAAGGAGACCTTACAAGGCCTATTGTAGCCAAGTCTGGATACAATTTGCAAAGCAGTTTCAGAGGAAAAGCTCTGAGGAAAATTTCAGAGGAAAATGTTCTTATAGAGTCCTAAGTTAAACTATGTTCTGCGCTGGCGAGGTGCTTACACGAAGGATGTAATTTTTAAGGGGACCATCCAAGGACTATTGTGATCACGTTTGGTTCAATTCAGAAGAGAAGATTTTTGAATGCCTTCTCATAGGGTCCTATGTTATCTATGTTCCCCGCTGGCACCAATCTTGGATTAGACGCGGGATGGCCGGACACAATATTTTCAGGGGGCCACCCAAGGACTATTGCGAGTAAGTTTGGTTCCAATTAGCAAAACAGATTCAGATGTGAAGTTGTTTGAATGTGTTTTTCACATTGGATTCTAATGATAATTATGTCGACTTAATGAGATAGTTTTGTCGACTTAATCAGACATTTATGATATTTATGTTGACTTAATCAGATAATTATGTCGACTTAATCAGAAATTAATCAGATACTTATGTCGACTTAATCAGAAAATTATGTCGACTTAATCAGAAATTATGTCGATTAATCAGAAATTATGTCGACTTAATCAGATAATTATGTCGACTGAATCAGAATGTTATGTCTACTTGCATGATAATTAAATGGACAAGTCGATGGCAGATTCTGTTCAAACAATACATTTTTCCACTTTTTTCTGATCAAATTATGTGTACTTAATTTATAATTATGTTGACTTAATAAAGTAACATGTTGACATATTTCTCAAAATATGTAGACTTAATTAAGTGATAAGTAGGGGCAGATATATGCCACCATACCATATCAATATGTGATAATATTTTACTTAGTTTCCTAGGACAAATTAATATCGTTTTTACAGTGAATTACTTTCATTGACAATATATTTATTTTTAATTCTTTCAGAAAACACCTAGCTAGCATACATGTAACATTTGAGATATCAAAAGCAGGAACTTTTATCAGGTGTGAAATATGATTATTGGTAAGGTTGAAATATAACGTTTAATCTGTCTTTTCTTAAAGCATATACTGACATTATTTTATTATTATTATTTTATTATATGTTTAAGATTAAATTAGTTGTTCTGAATACACACATTTCATTCTTTTACCAATATCACCATCTTTTATCACATACCCTTTATCGTATACCCTCAACGCACACTAGGCCTTTTTAGCCTCCTTCTAACATGGTTAGATCTTTATCTGAAACCCTCCCAATTTGGAATGACTCGATAAATTTAATCGCAAGAGCAACTGCAGAATTTTCAAAGAGACATTTTTTTTTGAATGGCTTTATGAGGTATATACTTTCTGATCCAGAATTTTCAGATGGATAAATGAGTACAAAGTAATTGGTTCAAATTTTGTGAATAAAAGAGTTAAAATTTCACAGTATTTACCATAATTCTTGGGCAGTTCATGTAACGTGATGGCGCCTTACGAATCTGTAACGTCATATATAAAGGTATTAATGCACTCGTAAGCAGCTTATTACTAAGGGTATTTCTTATCCTCGTTTTTACGGAAATGTTGTTAGAAAATGCCAGAAATTGATTAAATGTCCAGAAAAACTGGGACGTAACTTACATTCTTTACGTAATAGGGGATATCGACAAGATATTCTGCTTGCATCCGTTAAATTAGCTTTGAGACCTAGTGACATGAAAATTTTGCACACACGCTGGCAGTATAGCGACGAGCACCCCTTGACCCATCTTTCAAAATTACGTATTGTTTTTTTCTTTCTTTCAAGATTGTGGTCATGGAGTTGGTAGCCTACCTGTATTGGGTTTTATTCGTATGTTTATTATACTATAGGGAAACGGGACAGATAAACGGGAGGTTTGGGTACCCATAAACCGGTTTAACCCTACCCGACTTGCTTTTCTAGTGCCGGTACCAAGTCCGGCTGTCCCGAGTTCCTTTCGTTGTCTACGTTTGTCTTGTCTTATATGTGTTCTTCATGTGTAGTTCCATAGCAGATTGTGGCATGTTATTATAATTTTCAGCCATTGTAGGTGTTTCCTGTTATCAATTTTTTTACATTGTACTTTTCTCGTTTTAAATATATATAACATGAAACGCACTTTGAACAAAAAGTTGTAGGAATGACCACAACCTACTTTGAATATACGAGGCATCCGTGTACCGGTCTTCTGTTCCAATTATGACATAACCGAAATTCTGTACGAGTTACAAAATACCAAAGGTACTTTTAATTAATTTTTTGCATATGCGCATTTACACAATTCATGACTCATCAGTGCAGATCAAAACCAAAACATTTGGAAGTTCATTTATCGAAAAACACGTTAAAGCTTTTTGAGAACAAATAACCAAAAAGATCTAAATAGAAAAGCCAAAATTCAGCTCAGGACAGAGCTATGCATGAGGGAGATACTCCTTAGTTTTGAACAAAAAATTTGTAAAATTTAGATATTGCAAGTTTCAATACAATCGGTGTTCGGGTCAGCACCGAAGTACTGACTACTGGGTTGCTGAATACCCTCGGGGACCAACAGTCCACCAGCACAGGCATCGGCCCAATGGTATTAAATAACAAAATACCGATGTTACTGTTAATTCATTTTCTGCATATGCGCATTTCGACAATTTATGATTCATCGTTGCAGATCAAAACAAAAAAAAAGGAAGTTCATTAACCGAAAAACACGTTAAAGCTGATATAAATAAAAATATACTGGCCTCCTATAGCTAAACGTGTCTTCTGTATCAAGTAAGACTATATTTATCTTTTTTGCCAATGGAAGGGCTAAACTTGTCATCTGTAGCAAAACAGACCATATTTGTCTATTAATAACACAGAAAACAGTTGTTTTACATCCTAGGCATAATTTTCTCAATATTTTTGAAATCAAACTATTGATAGTCGTTATTTTTACAAAAAGAATTTAAGGATATATGGTTGTTAAGCAGAATTAAAAAATAAGTGGTCTTTGAGACTTTCAGGAAATTTACCAAAATTGGAATCAAATATTTTTGAAATCCATTTTGTAAAAATGTTTGTCCTAAACTGTTGCTAAGTAGAATTCCAAAAAATAAGTGGTCTTTGAGACTTTCGGGAAATTTACCAAACTTGGAATCGATTTTAGAATTCTAATTATTAAAAATCTCATTCTCTACCAAACAATTGCTAAAATACATAATTATATGCTCAAATTTCAGAAAATAATAGTCTTAGACATTTTCAGGAAATTTACCAAAGCTGGAACGGAATCATAATTCCGAGAGCTTATTGCAAATCTACAGACTATATGCAACAATTCTGCATAAAGATTCTATCCCTAAATCCAAAAATGTAGGAGGAGTTTGAGTCACATGCCACATGTGTCAAAGTACACAACTTTGGGCCTTTGTCAAAATCAACTTCTTTGGGCCTCTTGTTTGCACCAAGATGAAGATCAAACATCCTAAAGCTTATTGCGCATCTACAGACTATATGCATCAATTCTACAACAAAATTAAATCCATAAATCCATAAATGTAGGAGGAGTTTGTGTCACATGCCACATGTGTAAAAATTGACATCTTGAGGCCTCTTGTTTGCACCAAGATCAATATCAAAAATCCAAAAGCTTATTGCGCATCTACAGACTATATGCAACAATTCTACAACAAAATTAAATCCCTAAATCCAAAAATATAGGCGGAGTTTGAGTCACAAGAAAAGTGTGACGGACGGACGGACAGAGGGTAAAACAATATCCCCCGAACTTTCTTCGAAAAAAAAAACGATGGAATAAAGGATTCGCAATCAAAAACATCGGAGTCCAAAGACATGGCCAAAATAAAAATAGAAAAACAATGACAGTACACAGCTACAAAACGCAGAAATAAAAACACAATATACAAAACAAAGGCACCCTCATTGTAAACTCCCATGAAATTGATAGTGACACCAGGTGCTCCGGAAGGGTAAGCATGTCCTGCTTTGTCAACAGCACACAACAAGACTGTAAGTGAGTCCATCAAAGATAAAGTCAAAATCGGTATAGTCAAATCCGGGAAGACGTGTTTCTAGCTGCAAATGTCTGCTGTAATTTGGGACACCGACACGTCAGATCTTTCAGATATGTTATGGTGACGGTCTGATTTCTTGTGCTATAAAAAAAACAGATTTAATAAATCCCTGATATAGCAGTTTTTAGGAAAGTGTTTTGCCCTATTAAAAAAATCACTGTACAAGCTATGATGGACATTAACCAAGTCACCTTTGTATTTTACACTCCATCGGCTGGAAAGGAAAATAACTTAATCATCACGCTTGTCATATAGCTTACATTTCAAATAAACAAATGAAGGGATATGGAGTAAATGTACATGGGACAAAATCCCTATAAATACGTGGTAAGATGAAGCAAATTGAACAACGCTTTGATTGTTGTTCTTCATCTTGAAGTCACTATAAACAGCAAACTCTCTTACCTCGCAGTAAGTTCAAGACGGCCCCTAGCACCGGTTTAAGCGGAATTCACTTGCTGAATGTCGAACAACGCCACATCCATCCCCTTTATTTCATTATTTTCGTCATATACAAGAAAAAATCTAGGTACGAAGCTGCACTAAATGTACCAGTTGACTTCATTGCGACAGATCTGTTGTATATGTTTCTTAATTCTATATAAACCCCTATTGCTATTTGGAAACGCAGTCTCCGAATCCGACAAAATTAAGTCGGTCTCAGCGTACTTATTATTTTGATCATAGCGGTTCCTAACAAGATATGCTTTTTCTTTGTCTGATAACAACTATTTTGTCAATTATCTTCGAGTCTAACAGATAATGTACATGATTCGTTCACAACAATTCAAATAGAAACCAAAAGTATACTCCAGGCATAACCGAAAACTAGTAAAGTGTCTTAAAATTCATATGACGGAAGTTTCCTAAACGTTATTTAAAGAATTTATCCGTATCACATACTGTGTTCATTTTATCAATCAATAAGGAAAAACTTAAGGCAGTGCAAGTTTATCTGTATCAACCATGTAAAAATTTAATAAAAAATATAGTGCGTTAGTGAATATTTCGATATTTGTTATTAGAAAATTTTACCTGTTCCGAAGTTACTGTGAATTTAATTATTGCATATGCGCATTTCGACAATTTATGTATCATCAGTGCAAATTAAATCAGAACATTTGGAAACCCTTAACCGAAAGATGTGTAAAACCTGATAGAGATTTCTCGTTTATATTACACATGTATATGTATACTGCCTTAATAATATATATGTTGTATTACTTGTCTCTATAACTATGTAATGTATGGTTTATGAAAATAAAGATATCTATCTATCTATTTATCAAATTACTAATAGGGTCTTATTAAAAAAGCCAAAACCAGCTGAGTACAGAATTTCGAAGTTGGGAGACACTCCTTAGATTTTAACCAAATTTTCATGAATTTAGATATTGCAAGTTTTCAAATGAATTCGGTTTGTATAAATGTATGATTTTAGTCTTTTATTGTTCTGACCAACATATTGCAAAATACAAAGAGGAAGTTCTTTCCGCAACACATACAAAAGCAAAGAAAAAAAAAATGAGGGATGGGATTTCATACAGATGAATGAATCAATGCCAAATTTTGTTCGGGGAGGTAACTCAAATAAAATAATAATTGCGTTCTGCTATTTTAAGCTTTTTCCTAGAATCGATCGTCCTGACCAACATCAAAAACATTTTCTCAAGATAAAAAACATCGACAAAGGAATAGATTTTATTAATATTGCTGGCATTCTAAATGATCATTCGGTTAAACAAAAAATTCCTGCATATTTCGAAAATACAGAACTTCCCATTATTTGCTACGTATACAAGAAACCCAGCCGGCAGTACGTCTTCAATTACAGTAAAGTTTGTAAAGATATTAACATTAACAATTCTGTGCCTGATTCATGAAATTGTAACAATTCAAAATACGCCTATACTCCTAGCTCCCATGTCATCACAGGAGATCTCAACATCTTGCAGGACAAAGAGCTTATTAATTTCTTAAAGAAAGGTCCAAAATATAGGCCACCTTCTAAAATTAATTGGAAAGATTGTCGTAATGCCATCCACGACTCACTTAGGACTTATTGTAAAAATTGGGTTAAACGTGAACACGTTGACAAAAAATCTTTGGATTCTTTTTTCAATGCTATCATGAAAATTGTCGATATCCGAATTAAATATTTCGAACAACATTTCCGCTATGACAACATAAATAAACCAACCGTTTCTTGCATCCAAAAGAAACTTAAAGAATTTGGCAAGGAATTCGTTTTTGTCCCAGCTGATAAGGCTGCTAATAACATCATTGTAGTTTGTCGTAAACATTATATAGAAGTACTCCAAAAAGAAATTACCAGTTCAAATACTTTTGAATGAACCCAATTAACGGAAAATGAATTTACAAACATACATTTTCTAACAGCTACATCTTTACAGGCTAAACCTGATAGTAAAACAGTTCCAACCATGTACTGGGTTCCTAAACTCCACAAAACGCCATATAAATCTAGATTCATTTTGTCATCTAGTCACTGTTCTACTACTAAAGTTTCTATTATACTCACTAATACCTTGACTGCTATTAAAAACCTGGTTATAAATTTCTGTAACAAAGTATATGAAAACAGTGGTATCAATCATTTTTGGAGTGTAAAAAATTCATTGGAAGTTCTCGATAAATTAAATGCTTATAATGCCCCTTTCGAATCCCTTGAAAGTTTTGATTTCTCTACCCTCTATACTACCTTACCACATAATC
>MJUU01069373.1:48571-63893 GCA_002080025.1 Modiolus philippinarum | reverse complement strand
TTGGTATTAACATTGATTTTTTGATAGGGTCTTTGCATTTTAACTAAACACATTCTAAATTTCTAAAATCAGTATTGCATGGACACGGGTTATGTATTCCGGTATATACATGAAATCATTATGCTAAACTCCTCACAGGAAGGGATCTTGATGGAAGCTGTATACTTAGGGTACATAACTTAATTTGTCAGTTGGTAATGGGTTGGAGCTGGCATGTCAGTTAACTGCTAGTAGTCTCTTGTGATTTCATGTTTATGTCCGTATATTTAGTTCTTTCAGTTTCATTTTTTACAGTTGACTCAGTCCTGTTGCCAACTGAATTTTACTGTTGTTACGATCGTTTTTTTAATTATCACATTGGCTATAGGGGGAAGGTTTGGGCCCAATAAAACTAGTTTAACCCCGCCGCAGCAGGTTTGCGCCTGTCCTAAGTCAGGAAATTTATTAAGCCTTTGTGTGTCTTGTCTGTTTTCTAGTTAGTTCACTTTATGTCTATCGGAGTCTAGGAAGATGCTTATTTCGCTGAACTTGATTACTCTTTTATTTAGGGGCCAACTCCGACCTACCGTTGGGTGTGGGGTTTCCTCACCGTTCATTGAAGATCTTATGGTGGCTTTGAGTTGTTATTGCTCCCCTTAGGGTCGTTGTCTCTTTGACACATTCCCCGTTTCCCTTCTTTTTCTTATATTATATAGTCCATATATTGGAACTGACTACATACAATTACCTGTCCGTACCATATCTTCAATACTTCGGAATGCAAAATAATTATCGGTTCTAAGGTTTTACACTGATATACGATAATATAAAAGTGAATGTTTTTTTAGGGCACAGATGAAATGACATTTCAAGGGAAACTGGGACAAAAAGGTAAATCATCTGCATTTGTTTTGATACTAGAAATAAAATGATGGAAATAAGAGAACGCTATAAACATACATATCCGTATAAAATGTTAACGTAAAATTAAATTCAAAGATTATATTTAGGAATTAGTAGAGACAACAGACAGTTTAAAATACCATCGAGCAATGAGTATACAGTATTCAAACACACCAAATATGAGTTTCTTTTTCATAGTTTGTGGTACAGAATGACTGATGAATGAGATCGCGAAGTACTGATTAAAATTTAACATGTAAAAAGCTGCAAAAAGTTTCTGCTGAAGATATATATTCCAACAAAACCTTTTTTTCAAAAATCCAAATCTGATTCATCCCGATTGTCCAGTATGTTGAGGTATATTTAAAGATTGGGGTATTAACAAGGACTTTAATTCTAATCGGAGTTGGTGAAAAATATACTTAGTCATTTAATGTTCTGATCAGCATATGCGAAATGCAAGATGAAGGTCTGTACGCAACACGAACAAAAAAAAATAAAATGCGTACAAAATGTCGTTTCAACGAAAAATAATAAACTGAACAGTGTTTTTAAATCATAATTAAACCTTTCATCAGAAATTATAAGAATTTGACTGGTCAATCTCAGAAAAAACGCAAACAATACTATTATTATTAGTTACTTCATTACACCTGACTACTTATTTGACGTGCTGTTAATTGGATGTTTGTGTTATATAAATTCTAGAAAAAAAAATTATAACAAAGACGAGAAGACATTTTGCTATATAGTAACATTGTGATAATCAACAGATACTATTTACATTTCAGGTTACTGGGTTGCTTTTCTTATATTTACAGTGTTTATTATCGTAGTAAAATATACAGTGATCTTTAGACTTAGAACAGGAACACAATACTTATCACAGGAAATCTTAGGGCCTTGTATTTGTCCGTATTGGAACGGTGGACTTGGAAATCTTATGTTTGAATATGCATCGTTATATGGAATATCACAGATGAAGGAAATGCCTTTAGTGGTAGTAGAAAACGATGACATAGCAAAGGTTTTTCCCAATATCCCAGCAGTTAGTGCTAAAATAAATACAAAAGGAATTTGTAAGAAGGCTGCAGTTGTAACAGAACTTAGAGCATGTGCTTTTGGCATGGAGTCGTACGCATTTAATCGATCAATATCTATATTTCATAGATCTTATTTACAATCGTGGTGGTATTTTCAACTAGTACAAAAAGATATCCGTAAACTATTTGTTTTTCATGAAAAAGTTAGAACTGAAGCGTTTAATAATGTAAGAAATAAAATACAACATTATAAAAACATCTCCACAGATAGCGAGGATTTACAGGTAATCGGAATACACGTCAGGCGTGGTGATTATCTATTAAAACATAAAAAAGAATTTGGCTATAATGTAGCCACAAAGGATTATATTGATACAGCTATGGATTATTTCAGGTCTGAATATAATAATAATACACTATTTCTAACATTTACTGCGCCAATCGATGAAAGTTTAAAGTGGAGGAAAGAAAATATAAATGCAAGTGATGTTATTCATATGGAACCAAAATCAAGGGAAGTTGATATGTATTCCTTGACGTTATGTAACCACACAATAATAACGGTTGGTTCGTTTGGTTGGTGGTCCGCATGGTTAGGTCATGGACAAACAATATATTTCAAAGATGTCGCAAGACAAAATAGTTCGTTGCGGGATGATTTTAGTGGTGATATGAAAGATTTCTTCTATTCTGGTTGGATAGGGTTATAACAGCAATGGAATATTAGATTTATTTAACATTTCCTACAAAAATACTATTAAAATAAATGAGAACCGAATCAGATAAGGAGATGTAAAGTACTCAAAATGGTGAGTGCAACGCGCTAAACCTTTTCTCATTTTGTCAAGTCCAATAAACTTTACTAGTAAATGAGCACAAAGCAAAATCTTATTATGTAGCTTAATATAAGAAATGATTAAATGTTCTCATTTTTTATAAACCTTTTATCGCTATATGACGTTCATCAATTAACGATATCTAAAACATCTGTTATCCTGTTATTGAAGGTCCCGAGCAAGAGTAAGCAATACTGCTGATTGATATTGATCACAGGAGCAACTATGCCATCTGTATTCGAACAATTCAACATTTTCTTCTTTATAAATAACAAAATACCGAAGTTAATGTTAATCTATTTTCTGCATATGCACATTTACTTTAAACATATTTTATTGTTCAATACTAAAATTAAACAATTGGATTGGACACAAGTTATGCAACTTAGAATTGCCCTCTCCAATTTGCACATTTCGACAACTTAAGTCTCATCAGTGCAGATCAAACCAAAACATTTGAAAGTCCATAACCTAAAAATTTGAAAAAGCTAATAGAGAACAAGTATCCAAAGAGATCTAAATAGAAAAGCCAAAATTCAGCTAAAGACAGAGCTATGCACTAGGGAGATAATCCTTAGTTTTAAACAAAACTTTGTAAAATTTAGATCTTGCAAGTGTCAAAAAAGTCGGTTTTCTTGTCAGCACCGAAGTGGTGACTACTGGGTTCATGAATACACTCGGGGACTAATAGTCCACCAACAGCGGCATCGGCTCAGTGGAAATAAATAACAAAATACTGAAGTTCCTGTTAATCTTTTTTCTGCATATGCGCACTTCGACAACTTATGTCTCATCAGTGCAGATCAAACCATAACATTTGGAAGTCCATTAATCGAAAAACTTGTAAAAGATGATAGAGAATAAATAAATTATATTCAAGATGAAGTTGTATCACCGGAAAACATGGCAATTCAGATGTACAACAAACAGAGACAACATGACAAAGAAAAGGACCAATGGCGGTACCATCAGCATTCTAAGATGTATAAGAACGTTTTATGAAAGTCTTTACATATCACATTTAACTGACAACGTTTCATACATAACAGTCTGGCAAGTTAATGCGGTTGTGTTTACATTTTCAAGCTTAATACACCTAACAAGCATTATCTTCGTTCAAAGCTCTGTCATCAGCAAATGTTTAAAGCACATTTGATGCTATTGTTAGCTTGTTTGTTCTCGTTTTATCTTCCAAATGTTTGAGTAATATCTGAACTTAAATCAGCCTCGTTTATTGACACTCATGTTAAAATTGAGTCTGCAGATATCAAATTAACAGAAATTTCAAAATTTTGTTCCGTTAAAACGCGGATTTAAGCAAATAAAGAGGTTTTACTTTTATTAATATATTCTTAACTTCATTTTGATGTCATTATGGAACCATGAAAAAATAGTTCAAACATCACTAAAAGATCAAAAATGCTTCATGTATTAACGTGAAGAGCAACACTACATCCGTATTATATCCCATAGATGAAGGATTTGCAGGGTTGTCAAAGAAACACAATGAAAAGCGAATTTTTGAAATTGCACTAAAATGCTTTTTTTAGTTTCCTAATTCGGATGATTGTACCTTCTAACATATAAAGAATATTAATAACTTTATTTTTATTCGTTCTGATATTGGGCCCGGTGGAAGCAGGATGGAAAACGTCCTCAGTACCGATTTTGTAAGATAAAATAACGGAAAATACCGATGTAAATGTGAGTTCAGTAGATGATCGTTGGACAACTTGTAAATACAAACTGGATATTAATAGTTTTCAGTCAAAGCCCAAAGGAGTTTCTCCTTAGTTGTACATATAATGTAGTGGTTTAGGTATAGCTTTTCTCTGACGCCTGATGAATGTGTTCCCTTAGATGAACGTCTTTTTCTATTTTCAATACTATTGTAGCTTTTCAAAATATAAGTTTTTAGTTTTAAAGTCAATTATAGCGGCATCAAACAATCCACTCAACCGTTAATTTGATTTAGACTATGCTGCAGTGATTACTAAACGAAATATTTTCGCGTGTTTTAAATTTCTAAACATATTTGCGATCGTTTTATTTTCGCTATTCGCACTTAGGTTCAGTTACATACGAACGACAACAAATTTACGCGAGGAGGGAATTTTCGCGAATATGTGCCAATGGTGAAATTAGCGAAAATAAAGCCCTGGCGAAACTTTCCCGTGTATCGAATGTTTATGTCAGGTTTATGACACCGTCATATATTGCCCAAAAGTGTTGTATCTGTACTTTATAAAAATGTCTTCATGTATTTAAATTAGCAATAAGAATAATTTACACAGAAATATACATTTATAATTTTGAATTGAGCAACAACCTACATGAAAACTTTTTATAATTTCTAATTGCCACTTTCTTCTTTTCCTAGCTGCAGCATTGTACTGCCATTGTTATCTAAATAAAATTGACAGAAAAGGGTTGTTTTGATAAATAAAACTAAGAAGCTAAAGGTTCAACTATAACTGAACTTATATATTCCCTTGATTTCATCTACCATTTGATTTGAACATATCCTGGTTTTCAGATCAAATTATAATCCTTTGTTTAGTTTCATTCTTAGACGAATAAATACATATATTTTTTATCTTGTCAAACAGAATTGTCAAGGTCAAGTGTCCACGAAGCAAAAAGTCAAAGCAGGTGGAAGTTTTACTTGAATGTTGACTTCTACACGTAGTAAATGTCACTGGAAATTATCTTTCCTCACCTTAATATTACTTGAATCGCTGATGACGCCAGTGTAACTCCCTTTCCACAGAAAATAATATTTTCATCTATGGACAACTTTAAACAAATCCCTAGTTATTATCAGACTGAAAAACACTGAGTAAATATGACAAAACCGGGCTTTTCACTGGCAGTGTGACGCGTGTCACTCGTTGAGCAGATCATTCTTACCCTTCTGGGGTACCTGATGATACCTCAGTTTTTGTAGGGATTCACACTGCCAGTGCTTTAGTTTTGTGACGTTCTTATTCATTTTTGTGTCTGTTTTGTCTTTGTCTTACTATTTCAATTCTTGTTGGATATGGGTGGTAACAAAACAACCGTACAGATTTGTCAATAGCCGAAGTCCATCAGACAAAAAGACAATTAAGATGGATATGAATTGCCGTTATTTTCGATTTTTCATTTTATAATTCACCCTTTCTTCATTTTTGCTTCGGTATTCGTTTGACGTAGTATTTTCTTATTGAATATGAAAAAGAAACCAAATGGAGTAGATGTCAAGAAAAAACATCCCATATCCAGGTTAAAACGTCCCAAAACAAAGCATCTAAAGGTCACCGTACGGTCTTCAACACAGTGAGGAACCTCATACCATATAGCAAGCCCTAAATGGCCCAAAAAAGGTAAAAAAGTGAATAAATCAATGGAAACAAACCACAACCAATAACCCAAATATCAAGAAGCTAAAATTTTATAAGAAGACAAGGACAAGCCAATGACCAACATATTCCTGACTTTGGACAGGCGCAAAAATTGCGGTGGGGTTAAACTCGTTTACCCTAATCCTAATGTTTCTTTCTATTATTAATAACTTTGAGATATATAGGCAGCAAAGCCGAAAATCAGACCCGGAAACTTACTTTTTTGTCATAGACTCAAAAATTTTTTCCAATGATTTTGGACCCAATATACCCAATGTAAAACTCTTTGTTGTTGCCATTGTCCTTGGATTATTCGTTTTGGATTGACGGTTCGGTTTTCACTTACTCAATGAGCACAACTTTTGTAAAATACATTTAATGACCTGTCTCTTACCGTTTTGGGTATTTTCCTGAAAAAGACCATTTTTGGCAATGACCTTAACATTTGACCTTGATGACCTTAGACCTTGGGCCCTAATTAAAGATTTATTAGATATGTAATTTGAATAAACTCTCCGTAATGGTTTAAAAGTTATACGAAAAAACACTTTCTGAAAAACTTTACGACATACGTGGTGATTTGAGCAGTAGCATTTACACATCTCCGGCATATAGCATTACATTTACCAATTCACCCGCTGTTGTTGTGTCTGTAGTTTGTACAGAGAAAAATACTGTCTCGAAGACTTATACACCAATCTGAGGCTATGATCAATCACTATTTCAATTGTCACTACATAGGTTTTATAGCCGTCACTATGATTTGACGAATCGTTACAATTAAATAAATTGAACTGCATAAAAAACAAATAAAAAGACAAACGTAACTATCGGGACTAGCAAAAGCCCGCATTAGGGTTAAACAGGTTGTTTGGTACCAAACCTCCCCTTTCTCTATCCAGTTTGCCCATGGTATAATAGACATTAAAAAACCAAATACATTTAGACTACTAACTCCATTACCACAATCTTGAAAGGGAATAAAACAAAAGGTCATTTGAAAGATGGGTCAAGAAGTGCTCGCAACTTAATACCCGGATAGCTCAAGGAGTCTAGTCTGCCTGTAAAACACTGTCTCACTACGGAAGAAAATCGAATTTATAGAGCTTCCAGAAGGGTTTGCTAAAGAATCATCATATATTGCGTTACAAATCGGCAATATCAGTGAAAGACCAATATGCTCGTAAAAATCACAGGTCAAGATAAT
Organism: Modiolus philippinarum; assembly: GCA_002080025.1. Lineage (NCBI taxonomy): Eukaryota > Metazoa > Mollusca > Bivalvia > Mytilida > Modiolidae > Modiolus > Modiolus philippinarum. The sequence continues at coordinate 56,542 of MJUU01069373.1, read as the reverse complement.
CCTGAAGGCAATTAAACAGATACATGCAGAATATCGTGTCTATATCCCCTTTTAGGCAAAGAATGTATGTAACTTCCAGGTTTTAATCAGTCTCTGGCATTATTTTACAACATTTCCGTAATAACGGAGCCCTCAGTAATAAGCTGCTTTCGTGTGACGCTATATTTTGATATTGCATCTTCATACCTTGTAAAAATATATTAATACATGGCCTTTTCCATATCGGCACGGTTATCATATCGAGACTCCCATATAAATCCGAGGCTTCAGCTGAGGGCTGATTTGGGACAACGGCAGTAGAATATCGCAGGAACAAGGGAAACAACGGCAGTAGAATACCACCGGGAACAAAGGTGTGAAATTTACAAAAATCGAAGTCCAAAGACATGGCCAAAACGAGAACACAGAAAACAATGACGTCAGACAGATATAAAAGCACAGAAATAGAAATCACAACATTCAAAACAAAGGCACTCACAGTGTGAACTCCAGTGAAACTTGGAGTGATATCGGGTGCTCCGGAATGGTAAGCATATCCTGCTCTGTTATCAGCACCCTGTTACGGCACATATTGTCGCCCCTGCACATATTGTCGCCGGCGACAATATGTGCAGACGTATCGGCACATATTTTGCTCTGCACATATTGTCGCCTACACATATTGTCGCCTGCGACAATATGTGCAGTACATTTTCGGCACATATTGTCACCAGTTTTAAAAGAACTTGTACTTGATAATACATTACAACAATGTTGAAGTAGCAAGTGTACTTCACTGATGCTGAGTCTTTAGGAATAAAATAGTTAGTGTTGTCATGGAAACTGAGATTGGAAGAGAAATTTAAAATGTTAGTAGTTGAAACATAGAATCTCATGCATGCTACGTATGTGAAAAACTAGAAGAACAAAAAAAAATGTTGAATGGTATCAAATGAAGCTACTTAGAGTTTACAAAAAAGCTATTTTTCTTCCCATATCTGTAAGTTAATGTCATAGAAAAGAGTGGAACTATAAGGGAATGTGGGGACGCTTAGAAAAACTTATATCTATGTCCTATCTCGAATTAGCTTTACTTCTACTTCCTTAACCAAACCTGTATGTTTTTTTTCAAATGTTGTTTTTATTTAGCTTTATGTTTGTACTGAATCATTCAACCCGCTACCCATAAATTTCTAGGCTTTCTTTCAAATTCCACAGCATCGTTGTCACTCTTTATCTTTGTATGTTTAATTGTTACTAATTGTTCATTCCACGAAACTGTTGTTTTAAAGTTTCAGTTCTTAAAATTAAGCTCGAATCTCATTCACAATTAAGGTTTTAGGTTTTCCCGATAACCATCTTTGGTGCTTTTCTATCCATAATTAAATCTTCATTTCGATGTATTCTAATTATGATATTGTTATTCTGAGAAATCAACCTCTATAAGCTCAGGGCGAACTGTTGCAATCAAATTGGGTCAACTGTAACTTTTTAGCTCACCTGCCCAAAGGCCATGTGAGCTTTTGCCATCACTTGGCGTCCGTCATCCGTCGTCTGTCGTCCGTCGTCGTCGTCCGTAAACTTTTCACATTTTTACTATCTCCTCTGAAACCACTGAACCAATTTTAACCTAACTGCACAGGAATGATGTATGGTAGGTCCTTCACAAACATTGCCGAACTTTTTCTGATCCGCCATAAAACATGGCCGCCAGGGCCGAACATAGTTTTAACATTGACCCCTATGGGAAAATGCACATTTTGGCTATCTCTTCTGAAACAACAGATCAAACTGAACCAAACTTTACAGGAATGATTAATGGAAGGTCTTTTACTTAGATACCGATTTTTTATTTTTTTTTGATCGGCCAAAAACATGGCTGCCAGCGCAGAACATAGTTTAACATGGGACCCTATTGGAAAAGCATATATTTGCTATCTCCTCTGAAGCTACTGAAGCAAATTGAACCAAACTTTACAGGAATGATGTATGGAAGGTCCTTTACATAGATTGCCGAAATTTTTCCGATCCGCCAAAAACCATGGCACAAAAAAGTGGATGGTGGGAAATTTAACTCTAATTAAAAACTCAAAGAGTGTGATTTAAAATCAAAAGTTGTGTTTGATTCGATGAAGCATTGAGCATCACCAGTGAAACTTCTTGGTTATATAAACTATGATGTACCCTCGGGTTCTGATCATTTCGGTTGTACATTGGCGATTACTGTAAATTTAGTTTCTGCATATGGCCATTTCAACAACTTATGTCTCTTCAGTGTAGATAAAATCTTAACCTTTGGAAGACCATTAACTCAAACGTGTTTAAAAGCTGATAGAGAACAAATAACTAAATATGATCTAAATGGAAATCCAAAATCAGCTAAGGACATAGATATCAACTGTTATAAAATTGGTAGATAGATAGATTGAACTGAATGATATGCAATTTTTTTCACTGAAAGAACTATGAGGAAATGCGTAGAAGGTTGCTTGACAAAGACAGCACTGATATCGGTGAACATGAGTTTTTCGTCCCCATTATAAATCTTTCGTTATAATCTGCTAGAAGGCAAAGAAGGCCAACTTCATATTTAAGAGACTTTTTTGCTTGATAATATTTTATTTAATTTCATTGAATTGGGCAATAACAATACTCTAAATAGTTATACAAAATGCATGTTTACTGATGTGTCTTATATTCGGGGTTTAATTTTGGTTGCTTGAATTGATATTTGGGCTTTAACTTTCAGCCAAAATAACAGTGACCCTTGATGAGTATGTACCCCCCCACTTTCTGCCATGCCCATCCGTCTGTCCGACACAAAGTTCATCAGCACATCCCCTCTGAAACTACAAGGTAGGATTTAATGAAACTTATTTTTTGGCAACTTCACCACATGTAGTTGTGCATACTACCAGGAAATCTTATTAAATTCCCAACTACTCAACAGAAATGTGAAAGCTTGTATGTAAGAAGTGTATATCAGGTAATGGACCTTAGGAATTGGCAAAAGTCTTATGTTACAGATTGTAATTAAGCGAATCGCCTCTTTAACTGGTCCACAGAAGGTAATGAAGCTTGATATTCAGTGAGGCACCCTCATAATGATACAATTTCACTTTACATGTATCAAAATAACCTAAAAATACTTTCGGACTCATATCTAAATCTTGGGAACAAAGGAGACATCGTTTTGGTAAGCAAAAGCAAACTTTTATTGATATTGGAACTATCTGTTGTTTTGCCTTATTAGCTCATCAGACCCAAAGGGTAAGAGTGAGCTCTTGCCATCACTTTGCGTCTGCCGTCCGTCCGTTAGCTTTTCACATGTTGAACATCTTCTCTGATACTACTGGAACAAATTTAACAAAAGCTTTACAGGAATGATGTATTGAAGGTTATTACCAAATATGCTTATTTATGTCGGACCAGACAAAAAACGCGACCGCCATCGCTGAACATAGTTCAACATTGGACCCTATAAGAAAATCACATTTTGATCATCTCCTCTAAAACAACTGAATCAAAGTCAACCAAACTTTACAGGAATGATGTAAGGAAGCTCCTTTATAAAAAATTCCTCGTTTCGTTCTGACCCATAAGAAACGTGACTTCAAGAGTGGAAATCGGGGTAATAACAAAATTAACAAACAGACTTGTCAAGAGCCGAAGTCCATGAGTCAAAAAGACAAATCAGGTGGAAACAACCGGAAAAATTTGTGACCGCATGCTCCTGACTTGGTACAGGCATTTCAAAAGAAATGGTGGGTTAAACCGGTTTTATGGCGCGCTAAATCTCCCCTTTCATTGCGGTAGTGTCCGGTAGCAACTCAACATCAATAGCTATTGAAAGGTCGTAGACAGTTAAAAGAAATGATCATCTCAGTACTAAGTAAAAAGAATTTGGACCGAAACTCCAAATTTTTCCATAAGGGCCTGATATCTATTAAAGAACTTTTTAATGATCGAATGAGACGGAATTTTTTTGAAGCCTTGATTAATAAGGCGGTCACGGAGATAACTATGTCTAATGAGAAAGTCTGTATAATTTGTGCTAGCTCTCGAGTAACGAATCAACTGTGAAACATATACTCCGTAAGCAGGACAAGCTGGAATATAAGTGTCCATGTTAGGGAAATTGAATCGTCCCCTTTGTCCTAAATTTAAGAACTGAGATAATGCCCATGTTCGTCAATTCGAGATGTAAGTCCAAAAAAGATGTACATCTAGCGGTTTCTGTGGTTTCCTTTATCTCTAGTTCTGGTGGATATATTAATGCGTTTTTGATGGAAAGAACATCATCAATATATCTATAAGTGAGCATAGTATAACATTAGACCCAAGGGAAAAACATCATTTTACCAGCTGCTCTAAACTACTGAAGTAAATTTGACCAAGCTGTACTGGATACATCGCCAAACGAAAATCGAAGCAAAAATTGAGAAAGGGGAAAATCTAAAATAAAAAATCCGAAGAACACGTCAATTCATATATTAAACAAAAATTAAGACAACCTTAAACAGACAAAATAAATAAAGAAAAACACACAAAAACTCCACAAAACTTAACCACTTTCAATGCCAAAATTTTGAGATATCATTATTTGCTCCGAAAGGCTAAGCATGATCGATCTGCTTCACGTGTGACACCCGTCACACTGCCAATAAAAAGTATGACATTGTAATAGTCGGTGTCTGTCAGCTCGGTTATAAATTCTTGGTCTACTGAAAGATGACTATTCGCATTTGAGAAGTAAGTGAGAACCGAACCGTCAGTCTAAAATAAGAATAATCCAAAGACAATGGTAACATTGGAAACACAGATACAAAGACATCACACAAGTGCGGTACAGTAGAGAAAAATAGAGACACATATACAGATAAACAACACGGACACAATTTAAATCCAGGATGAGATTAGCTGCACCGGTAGAGTAAGCATCTCTTGCTTCTTATAAGACACCCGCCATGTTGAACATGTCAACTCTGGAAGTAAAGTTAAATCCAGTGGAGGAAACAACAATCTTGAGCTGTTGAAGGGATAGGTCTGTCGTCATCTAAGAAACAGATATCCCATAGCAGTCCACAAGATCGTGGTGTCGACAGTGATAACTTTAAGTTAAGGGTAACATACCCTTGTTTAAGCAGCCTATTTATGAACAACCGGGCTCTATCAAGAAATTCATTGTATCGACCACATGCCCTTGAGCTTGAATGAATTTGGAGATGTAAACTCCATATGCAAGTTCTGTTGGAATGTTGCTACAAAGAAAAGGGAAGTTGACTAATTGGAAAAGTGATGTCCTCGCGTGTATCATATACAGCCTAGTTTGTAGCATACCTCTGTTGTCAATTTCAAGATGAAGGTCAAGGAATGAGGCCGGTGTGGCAGTGTCTGTAGTATCCTGAATTTCGAGCTCTTTCGGGTACATAAGATGAAGACAATCACCAAAGCGAGGGTTGTTTATTGACAAATATATAACGGAAGCTGGAATTAAAGGATTTGGTTAGTTTTTTATCCCTATTTTTTTTCAGATGATTTTCCTGGAAAATACTCCTCAAGTGGCAAATACTGCCAAATACTGGTCAATTGAACTTTTGATGGTAAAAATACTGCAAATATGTAAAACTTAATCATCTTAAAATAGTTAAAATACTTATTCACAATAACAGTTTATAAATGTAATGTTTATTTAATTTCATTATATCACTATCTACCTTTATAATTGAATAAGATGATTCATGGTTGTTATAAAGTAAGTCTTGTACATTAATTAAAGGTATTTTCCATAGGGGAAATACCTTTCTTGCTTTTGTAAAATCAGATTGTTTTCTTCTTTTTAAAGCGGTAGCTTAATGGAAAGAGGTACAGCAATGACATTTGACAGAGTTGTTGATTGTTGTTGATAGTTGAGTTTTTAACCGTCTTGGATCACCACGTTATGTTGGGGGGGGGAGTTATTTGTGGAAACACCCCTATATATATATATATATATATATATAAAATTTATTTTTGTAAAATAATTTGTAAAGCGTAAGAGATAGGTAATGAAGTATAATGGACATAAAATTCTTTGGGTGTTGATGGATATTTAGGACATAAAGTGTTAATCCTCAAATGAACCATTTTTAAAGTTTTCTTAAATTTAATGTTAGCTTTTGATATGTAAATAGAATTAGAAATGTCTGATTCATAAGTTATTTTTATCAATTCTGTAATTCTGTAACAGTAGCAGTATCATATTTGTCATAATGACACTACTTGATATTTCGTTACTACTAAGTATATGTACATGTGTTTTAAATGGCTGTCAATTCTTTTTATTAACACATTTTTATTTATATTATATACTTTGTGAAATGTTTATCATAGGTGATAGATAATTAGATGACATTTTCATAAAATGTTTCAGCAATCTTATCTAAATATGTAACATGATCAGTATCAAAGCAAAATTAGTAATTTTAGTACGAAATAAAGAGCTATGCAACGCCGAGCGCAGCATGAAACGAAAGCAGCATGTCGACCACTGCAATTTGAACACGTGGTGGACATACTAAACAGCTTGACACAATAATTAGATGGACATAATAAAGGGCTTGACCCAGTAATTGGCTGGACACAAACGATGGACAATAAAAATTAAATTAGCCCTTTTAATTCCTTATATAGATCAGAAATTATAAGAGGTATGTCGAAGTAGGCATCTTAAACGTTACTATAAGAGGAATCAGGAGATACCAATTCCATTATAGTCCAATATTTTTTTTTACATATTTTCAAAAAACTATTATGAACCCTTTGACCCTTAACAGTGCGGAAAGGGTAAGAGCTATGGTAAATCTTTTGTCATACAACCAAAAGCTTACAACAAGAGGAATCCAAAGAAAAAATCTCATTGAAATGTGATCAAAATAAAAATTTCACATATCTAGGAAAAATTACGATCTTTGACCACTTCGACCCCTTATAAGAGCTACAACAAATCCATTGTCTAACTACTAAAAGCTTATATCAAGAGGAATCCAAAGAAAAAAGCCAATCGAAATCTGATCTAAAATGAAATTTCACATATTTAAAAAATGCAATCATGGCCCCTTTGACCCCCTACACCAAATACGTTGAATATTGCTGTGAGCATATATCAAGAGATTAAAAAAAACAAAATACTCCCATCAAAATCCGGTGAAAAATGAAAATTTTAGGTAATCTGCAAATTTTCAATTTGGCCCTATTCGGCCCTCATATTTGGGAAAAGAAACAAGTTACCAAAAACCTAGAATAGTTGAGCGCTGTCTTAATTTTTCATAAGGAATCCAATGGAAATCACATCAGAATTGGACAAAAAATACAAACATTTTTTTTTATAGATTTGCCCAAATTTATCTCGAGAACTGTACATACTACGTTAAATCCGTGGAATCTTACTATTTGGAAATTTTCTCAAGAGCACACTGAAAGAACCCCCATCAAAATCTGATTAATAATAAAGATTCTAGGGTCGCTTATGTAAAAAAAAAAACAATTTTTCTCCTTTTTTGGCCCTTAATTGTAAAACGGGCTGGGCCGAAAATCTATAATCGAAATCTTAGTTTATGCATGTGCCAAGAAACATCACACTAAAATTTGATAATAATCCGTCTACTAGAACCAAAGTTATGCTGCCCAAAAACGCCGACACCAACGCCATACCATTATACGACCGCAAAAAAGAGAGAATTTAAATATTACTTTCTTTTGATACTTGGTACCATTTATCAGCCTTGTCAGGTTTTGATCAGACTGACTCCGTGAATCCGATCTGTTTTTAGAAACAGAATTGTCTTAGAAATTGTAAGCAGCTCTACAGCTGTTACAGATAGCTAATTACATGTGACAAAAAAAAACGTGTATCTCTTTTCATTTCTTACTTTGGGTCCAAAATGATAAGACCAACTGTTATGGGTTGATAGACCAAAAACTCATTTTTTGTGAATGATGTAGGTGTTATAT
>MJUU01069373.1:0-38277 GCA_002080025.1 Modiolus philippinarum | reverse complement strand
AATTGGATTTCAAAAATATTTGATTCCAATTTTGGTAAATTTCCTGAAAGTCTCAAAGACCACTTATTTTTTGGAATTCTACCTAGCAACCATACTTAAAATGTTTGTGTAGCTTAGGACAACCATTTTTATAAATTGGATTTCAAAAATATTTGATTCCAATTTTGGTAAATTTCCTGACAGTCTCAAAGACCACTTATTTTTTTTGAATTCTACCTAGCAACCATACTTAAAATGTTTTTATTGTTTAGGATGAACATTTTCATCAATTGGATTTCAAAAATATTTGATTCCAATTTTGGTAAATTTCCTGAAAGTATCAAAGACCACTTATTTTTGGGAATTCTACCTAGAAACCATACTTAAAATGTTTGTGTAGTTTAGGACAACGAACATTTTCATAATTGGATTTCAAAAATATTTGATTCCAATTTTGGTAAATTTCCTGAAAGTCTCAAAGACCACTTATTTTTTGGAATTCTACCTAGCAACCATACTTAAATTATTTATTTAGTTTAGGAAAAACATTTTCATCAACTGGATTTCAAAAATATTAATTCCAATCTTGGTAAATTTCCTGAAAGTCTCAAAGACCACTTATTTTCGGAATTCTACTTAGCAACCATATATCCTAGAATTCTTTTAGTAACAATAATGACTATCAATAGGTAGATTTAGAATAAAGTGAAAAAAATATGCCAAGGGTGTATAACAACTGTTTTCTGTGTCAAACAGGGAGTGCGGGGATAGCTGTCGTTTCCGACAACATCTAGTTATGATTAGTTTTAAAATAAACATCTCCGTGTATCAATTGATCATACAATAGCTCTGCACATATACCTTTGATAAGTAAATGAAAAATACCTATCATCAAAGTTTGCATTTTATGACGGTCATTTTTAAGAACTGGTCCTACTTTTCTAAAGAGATCACCGTTTATGGGATATTTCCTGGTAGAGTTTTATTGCACAATTTACGCATGAAATTGTATAGCCAGCAAGAAAATCATATTTTGCACTTTCTTTCATATCTGAAGTGTTAGAAAATATGCTAAGTACCCTTATGTAATTTGCATTTATATCCTGTTCAACACTTCCCAATTTAGCGACAACTTGCGACCATTCAATTTGCATTTGAATATCTTTCAGTTGAAGATTAACTTCGTCAGAACGTTTTGCAATTTCATCGTGGAGGATTCTTATTTCTGGATAATCTTTTGATTTATGTCCAGTTAATCTGAAAATGACATCAACCGACAAAACAATAATTTTTACGAATGTCATTGCTTCTGATGCTGCACCAATAAGAAATGACGAGAACGAAGTAGACTCAGGAAATGCAATATCAGATTTGAGTTCTGTCAAGTCTGTACTTTCAGTAACGGTTATATTTATACTGGAATATATCATTTCCAATATAAATATCTGTTGTAAAATCTGGAAGGACATCTTTATCTGTAAATAATACAAATATCCTTTAGAAATCAAATATTTTTGAACACGATATCTTCTGTAAAATATTTTACCAGAATGACAAGAGACTAAAGTTAACATTGCCTACTGCTAAACTGAAAATAAAAAACAATGCCCTGTTTAAACGCCGTCAAAAGATTACCGAAACACCAAATTGAATGGGAAAAGTCCAAATACATTCCACAATCAAACTTAGACAAAAAGATATGACAAGCACACAAACAAAGGTGAACACGTATACCACAAAACCAATATCGATCCTACAAAAACAAAAGTACCACCAGATTGTACAAACATCTGGGCACACATCACCAATATCGACCCTACAAAAATTAAATATTAAGAATTGGATAACAGGAAACACCTACAATGGCTGGAAATTATAATTACATGCAACAATTTGCAAGGGAACTACACAAGAAAAACACATATAAGACAAAAGACAAACGTAGACAACGATATGAACTCGGGACAGCCGGACTTGGTACCGGCACCAGCAAAGGCCAGCGGTAGGGTTAAACCGGTTTATGGGTACCCAATACTTCCCTTTATCTGTCCCGTTTCCCTATAGTATAAAAACATACGAATAAAAACCCAATACAGGTAGACTACTAACTCCATAACCACAATCTTGAAAGCAGAGAAAAAGACAATGCGTAATTTTGAAAGATTGGTCAAGGGGTGCTCGCAGCTAAACTGCGGCTACCTCAAGGAGCCTAGTCTGCTGGTAGAATACTGTCGCACTACGGAAAAAAAATCAACCTCAAAACTTCCCGAAGGGTTTGGTTAAGAATCATCATAAATTTCAGTAGACATCGACAGTATTAGTGAGAGGCCAGTATGTGTGCAAAATTTCCAGGTCACTTGGTCTCAAAGCTAATTTAACGGATGCAAGCAGAATATCTTGCCGATATCCCCTATGACGTAAAGAATGTAAGTTACGTCCCTGCTTTTCTGGATTTTTAATCAAATTCTGGCATTTTTAACAACATTTCCGTAAAAACGAGGAATGAAAATGCCCATTGTAATAAGCTGTGTACGAGTAACGCCATATTTAGATATAAAATGTATATATATATATTACAAAAACTTCTTAAATGTATTCTACAACTTATGAAATCTGTAACCCTGTTATAAAAGTTTGGCTGTGATAGTACGGTTACGTTCAATGAAATTATCAAAAGTAGAACAAACTCGTGCGAATCGTACCAGTTGAGAAATATACACCCTATAGGATGGAGCAAGATGAATGTCACCTTCAAGAAAAGGGAAATTAGTAATAGTGAAATCAAAATCATCCTTTTTATCATATATTTTGGGTTTGATTTTACCAGAGTAAATAATGATAGTCAGATCCAGAAAAGAGCAACATTTGGAATCATTGTTAGCTTTATTAATTTCCGTTGTTTCGGGTAAATAATGTCTACATAATCTACAAACTGGGGATTATCAATAGTAAGGATATCCTCAATATACCTGCTGTTATCACTGAAACAACGGCAGTAGAATACCGAAGGAACAAAGGAGTGAAATTTACAAAAATCGAAGTCCAAAGACACGGCCAAAACGCGAACACAGAAAACAATGACGTTAGACACAGAAATCAATGACGTTAGACAGATACAAACGACAGAAATAGAAATTACAACATTCAAAACAAAGGCCCTCACAGTGTGAACTCCAGTGAAACTGAGAGTGACATCAGGTGCTCTGGAAGGGTAAGCATGCCCTGCTCTGTTAACAACACCAGTCACACTGTGAGTGATTCAATCCGAGAAAACGTCAAAGTCGGTAGTCAAATCCGGGAAGACGTAAATCTAGCTGAAAATGTCCACTTTCATTTGGGATACTGACACGTCATATCTTTCAATGATGTTATGGTGACGGCAATAGAATTTCTTGAGGGATGAAATTAATATAGGTTGAACAAATCCCTGACTAAGCAGCTTTAGGGACAATGCTTTTGCTCTGTTAAAAAAATCACTGTACAAACTACACGCTCGAGAAATAAGTTTATCACTGTTGGGTATGGTTCCGTTTTGAAGTTTTTTCATGAAATATCGTCCGTAACAGAAAAGAAAAAGATCTGCAATGAGAGGTGCACAATTTGTACCCATAGAAATACCTATGATCTGTTAATAAATAGTGTTGCCAAAACGAACAAAAATATTGTCCAGCAAAAGAATGAGTGCATTAAACCAATTTCCACCCTACAAAAACGAAAGTATCATCAGATTGTACGAACCTCTTGGCACACTACACCAATATCGACCTTACAAAAACAAAATTATCACCAAATTTTACAAACCTCTGGGCACACAAAAACCAATATCGACCTTACAAAACAAAAGTATGACTAAATTGTACAAATCTCTGGGCACACAACACCAATATCCACCCTAAAAAAACAAATGTACACCAAATTGTACAAACCTCTGGGCACAAAAAACCAATACCCACCCTTCCCTACAAAAACGAAAGTATCACCAGATTGTACAAACCTCTGGACACACAAAACCAATATCGACCCTACAAAAACTTATGTATCACCAAATTGTATGAACCTCTGGGCACACAAAACCAATATCCACCCTAAAAAACGAAAGTATCACCAGATTGCAAGATATATGCAACAAATCCCTTAATCTAAAATATAATAATCGGACGGACATACGAACCAACCAACAATATCCCGGATTATTGACACTTCTGATCATCACACACATCTTTAGAATTGATAGTATCGAAAGTCCTGAGACATAAAGATTGTGTAGAATTCAAACTCCTACACGTACGTTACTTTTATTTTTTCAACCAGTGTAACTATTATCCCTTAAAAAGAAATAGAAATTAAAAAAACAAAATTAAAACCAGGAATTTGGAAGAAATATATAAAATGCACAGGATAAGGTAAGAAATATTTGTTAGTCCAGTGCCCATTGGACTGCCTGTTGTTAACTATATCTTTGGTTTTATTATCTAAAAATTTCTATACACATTTCATAAAAAAATAATAAGGAAATGAAAGAAGAATATTCATGATGATTTTCCTGGAAAGATCCATTTAAAGGAATACTATTTTACCGTAAAACAGACAATGTAAAATCTTCCAGCTATTTTTTCATAATATATTTTAAGGAATATATGCAGCTTAACTGAGTAAAGGAAAACAACGGCAAACCGTTCGGAGAACAATTTCTTGTAAAAATATTAAAGTCTTGTATATATAAAAATCTTGAATGGATTTTCAAAATTTTTGCTAACATTGTTTTATTTGCAGAGCCTTTCATAAAAAAGGGATGAGCTTTGATTCTAAGTACAAATTTTCTTAGACTCATACTGCTTTTAAGCAGCCACAGTGACAGAAGTGTGAATTTCGGCTGCTTATTACAATTGGCGTTAGATGATTAAGACTCTATCAAATCCACGATTGCCTCTTCACATTCTAATTGAACTAATCTACCTGTTTCGGCACTTAATCCAGTAGTCAGGCTTACTCCTTTGAAAATACCTCAATCATGTCAATCCATACAAACATCCAGATACACTACAGCTTCTGTGTTTAACAAGAGCAATCGTGGATTTTCTAAAATTCAAAAGTGCGACGCCAGGAAATGTGCCACTTGTCCTCGCCTCGTCCAGGAGAATACCGTAAAATCAAATGTCAATGGCAGGAACTTTACCATCAAATTCCCTGTTGACATCTCCTGACAAACAGCCAGCCTGGTTTATCTGATCGCCTGAACTAAACCAGGCTGTGGAATTCAGTACGTAGGTGAAACTGGTTGTCCATTACAACGACGTACCCAGGAGCACCTGTATCGGATTCGTTTCCCGAAAAAGTTTAGATCGTACATATATCAACATTGTTCCATTTATAATCATGACAGAAAGTATATTAAAATCCAACCACTAGAAATTGTTGAAAAATCCCCTGACCAATCCAAGAGAGAATTTGTAAGATCTAGAAGAGAATGTGAATTGTCTTGGATACAAAAACTTCAGACAGCTTACCCTTTAGGTTTAAACGACAACATCATGGGTCAAGGAAACATATCTCGGCGTTCTTCCATTGACATCATGAGTATTTCTTCTCCGAAATTACGCCATCGCAGGTCACATGGCCGAAGAGTAAATTACAACATAAAAAACAAACGTAAAAACCTAGTACATGTTAAAGAGATTTGTATACCGTTTTCAAAAACAATGGGCGACATGGCTTGTTTACATAACTTTGCTCAATTTCTGTTAATCAACTTTACAAAATATCTTTAGAATGTGATACCATGTCTGTAAATAGCCCAATCTATGAATGTTCGAAAAATATTGATGCTTTCTGCTATCATCGGCTGTATCCGAGAATTGACAAACCCGATGAACATGCCAAACAATTTTTGAAAATTAAATATATAAATAAAGGAATTGATTTAATCGACACCGCAGGCATTTTTCGGGACCCGGATATTCAAAAACTTGTTCCCGTTTATTTTGACAACCAGGACATGCCTGTCATTTCCTTTTCTTACAAAAACCTACTAGAGGTATTTTTTCAATTACTCTTCTATAACCTGTGATGCTAATTTCGAGAAGAACTACCCCAGCAGCTGAGACTGTTCAACGTCACCATATCGCTATGACCCCTGTGGACATGTATTAACGGGGAACTTGAACATCATCGATGATAAAGAAGTTAGAAAATTCTTTAGAAAGGGGCCTAAATATCGCCCACCTTCGGAAATAAACTGGAAAACATGTTTTGATATTATTAAAGACGCAGTTGACAATTATTGTTTAAAATGGTGCAAACGAGAAGGTGCAGACAAACACGCATTCAATATGTTCAAAGATAGAATTATTACAAAAGTCACCAACAGAATAATTTTTTATAAAGATAATTATAAAGAGTCACCGCCTAAACTGTCTATAAACAGAATTAAGATTAAGAGATCTTAGCAATAAATATGTATTTGTACCAGTCGATAAAGCGTCTAACAACGTTTCAATTATTTGAAAGAAATATTATATTGATGTCCAACAAAATGATATGGCAAAGTTTGACACTTTCGAACGTACTAATTTTGACGAAAAAACATTAACCAAACAGCACTACAGCAATACAGATATGCTCCAAGTTCCACCTAAAGATAACACCTTGCCTACTATGTACTGGGTTCCTAAGCTTCACAAAAATCCCTACAAACATCGTGTTATTTCGGCATCAAGCAACTGTTCTACCACTATTTTATCCATCCATTTAACAAGTGCATTTACCTGTATTAAAGAGTTAGTTATCAAATACTGTGAAAAAAATTATCAAAACTCTGGTGTAAATTACTTTTGGAGTGTAAAAAATTCAGTTGAAGTTTTAGATAAACTAAAATCAATACAAAGTCCGGTTTTGTCTATTGACAGTTATGATTTTACTACACTTTATACAACCCTTCCACATAAATTGATTAAATCGAAATTGGGACAACTTATTAAATGGTCTTTCAAATATTCTGGTCTACAATTCATTTGTTGTAATAAAAAGCAAGGATTCTTCTCTAACATCACTTACAAAAATCATTGTTCCTGGACATACGATGACATGATTAAGGCACTGAATCTTTTGCTAGACAACATCTTTGTTCGTTTCGGCAACATCGTCTATCAACAGGTCATTGGAATTCCCATGGGTACAAACTGTGCACCTCTCATTGCAGATCTTTTCCTGTTCTGTTACGAACGGGACTTTTGAAAAAATTACAGGATGGAACCATACATAACAGTGATCAACTTATTTCAATTTTCAACGATAACAGCAGGTATATCGACGATATCCTTACTATTGACAATCCCCAGTTTTTAGACTATGTCGACCTCAATTACCAACAAGAATTGAAACTTAATAAAACAAACAATGATTCTAAATACTGCCCATTTCTTGATCTAACTATCATCATTGATTCTAGAAAAATTAAAACTAAAATGTATGATAAAAGGGATGATTTTGATTTCACTATTACTAATTTGCCTTTTCTCGATGGCGACGTTCCTGCAGCACCATCATACGGGATGTACATATCTCAACTGGTACGATTCGCACGCGTCTGATCTACTCTTGACGACTTTAATTAACGTAACCTTACTATCACATCCAAACTATTACAACAAGGTTACAGATTTCATAGATTGATAAACACATTTAAGAAGTTTTATAGAAGATATGAACATTTGGTATCTAAGTATAATGCAACTCGGAAACAGCTTATTACTAAAGGCATTTCTCACCCTCGTTTTTACGGAAATGTTGTTAAAAAATGTCAAAAAATGATAAAAAAAAATCCAGAAAAACTGGGACGTAACTGTCATTCTTTACGTAATAGGGGATATTGACCGGATATTCTTCATGATTCCGTTAAATTGGCTTTGGGATCCAATGACCTGAAGATTTTACAATTATACTGGCCTCTCACTGATACTGCCGATGTCTACTGAAATCCATGGTGATTCTTTACCAAACCCTTCGGGAAGTATTGAATTTGATTATTATTCCGTAGTGCGACAGTGTTTTACCAGCAGGCTAGGCTTCTTGAGCTAGCCGGCAGTTTATCGGCGAGCACTCCTTGACCCATCTTTCTAAATTACGTTTTGTCTATTCTTTCCTATTCAAGATTGTGGTCTTAGAGTTAGTGGTCTACCTGTATTGGGTTTTATTTGTATGCTTATTATACTATAGGGAAACGGGATAGAGAAAGGGGAGGTTTGGGTACCCATAAACCGGTTTAACCCTACCGCTAGCCAAGTCCGGCTATCCCGAGTTCCTATCGTTATCTATGTTTGTCTTTTGTCATTTTATTGTTTTTCTTGTGCAGTTCCCTGGTTGATTGCAGCATGTGATTGTATTGTTCGGCCATTGTAGGTGTTTCCTGTTATCTTACTTTCATTAATTGTCTTCTTTATAGTAAGTTACATATTTGTAGTACAAATTACTATCTTATAGATACTGGTTATTTTATAACCATTGCAAACAGTAAAGTCTTATCACCGACAACTTAGCTGAAAATATAGATTTGGTAAGATACAAAATACCTGATTATGTACGCACTTTCAACTGAAAGTTCAGGTCCTGATCTCCTCTTACAGTCTGTAAATGTACAATAAGCTTTCGAAATTTTGATTCCGGCTCAAAATGAACTTTGATAAATTTCATGAAAGTGTCAAAAACTAGTGTTTTATTTAAATTTAAGGATACAAATATATATTCATAATTCTGTACACTAAGAATTTCAAAATTTTATTTCTTGTTTTGTAAATTTCCTGAACTCTAAAAAAATTGCTTTTTTCGCAATTCTACCAAGATACCATACCTTTATTTGATATACAA
Source organism: Modiolus philippinarum (assembly GCA_002080025.1). Classification (NCBI taxonomy): domain Eukaryota; kingdom Metazoa; phylum Mollusca; class Bivalvia; order Mytilida; family Modiolidae; genus Modiolus; species Modiolus philippinarum. The sequence goes on along the minus strand of MJUU01069373.1, from coordinate 29,436 downwards.
AAAAATACATATGATTTTCTTGGAAAGATCCATTTAGAGGAATAATATTTTTTGGGTCATAGAATAATTCCAGTTTGGGTAAATTCTTGAAATTTTCAACGCCATATTTAAGCAATCATAATTTTCCATTAAGAAGAAACATTTTAACTCATTGAGATCGTCCTGGCAACCAAATTGATAGTATGTGTTTCGAATAGACAAGCATTTTCACTGATTGGAGTTCAAAAATAATTGATTCTGATTTTTATTAATTTTCTGAAAATCCCTAAGGACACTTTTGTGTTCGACTAAGCAACCATACTTTTAGAAAATATTTTAAATTGAAGTCATTTTTGCCAACTGGACTTAAAAAATTCTCGTTTTGCTAAATTTCCTGAAAGTCACTAATCAACCAAATATCATATATAAAGAGTAACTACAAATATCTGGATTCCAAACATTTTTTTTAAATTACACCCAGGGTCTAAGTTAACTCATTTCCATGTCAAACAGGGGTGCAGGGATAACTGTTGTATCCAACTGTCAAAACTTTAGTTTTATTGTTGTTCTGGTCATTTTATCCTTTTGAAAAAAAAAGGAGCGACCGCTTTTGCAATTATTTAAAAAAAAAAGACGTGCTAATTTATGGCCCTTTTCAGCGCAAAAATTATTACAAAATTGCAAATATCATCGATTTTGGCTTAGTTTGGGATCATGTTTGGTAAAAAAAATGACTCCTATTATCAAGTTTTCTGTCAACGTTTCCATATTGTTAGATCTCTTAAATCTGAAGAAATATCACAATTGAAAAGCATAGGTCAGTGGCGAGGAAAGTTTTGTAACAGATATTGCTTTTTGGTGCCCTCATAAAGACATCTTGAAATCTGTAAAATATTAAGATTTTTTATCAAATTTTTCATCAATTAGATTTTCAACACTCACTTATTTTTGTTTTAAATAGTTGGACAATTATATCTTTAAGAACTTATAAAAGATATCAAATGAATCAGATGGATTTGTTTCCTGAAAAACGATTTTAAGGGAGTACGAGTGTCAGAAAATTTGTTATTTGAATGAAAATTCTGACTTTTAATTTTTAAAAATATTTGCTGATAGAACAACCTAAGCAAAAAAATACCTAGCCCAAATTCTAAAGTTATTCATCAATTAAATGCAAAATTGTTTGAATTTATATGGAATGATAAACCAGATAAAGTGAAAAGAGAAACTCTTTCACAACCATACTGTTTAGGGGGGCTCAAAATGGTTAATATTCCTGCTTATATCAAAGCGTACCCGCAATGGCGGCGCCCATGAAAATTTCAGGAGGTTAAAAAAAGTTTGTTTTGTCCACCCAGATGTGAAATTATGCTATGAAAACTGTACAATTAAACAAGTAATTAAATATGTCACGCACTGAGAACTAAAAATGTGGTAAACTACTAGCTATAGATACGTTGAGTGACTCTGTCATGTCTGTGCGATAACTTGGACAAAAACTTTGTTTACATTGTGTTTTCCTTGTCCTCACCAGTCTTCATAGTATTACTTACAGAATGGCGACTGCGGAGATGACTTAAAATCATTGATTATGGGTATTGGTAATAAGGTAAATGGATTTTCATCACAGTTGAAAGACGTGTCCACATCTATTAACTCTATTGAAAATAAAATAACTGAGATGTCTCTAACAATAAATGAAGTTAAATCAGATATAACTTCTGTAAGATTGGATCTGCACAATACAAAGGAGAAGGTAAAAACACTACGTCACAGTCATGATGAGCTAGAGAGGGGGGTTCAAGCTATGGATGTGCAATTTAACAAGTTAGCTGAGACTGAAAAGCTTGAACTAGTTAGGAACAACATTGAAAGTAAGCTTGATAAATTGCGAGAGCAACAAATTCTCTTGGAGAAGCACGAAAGAAAATACAATATATTAATATATGGGCTTCATCAACCCCTGCACGAAAATGTAAATGAAACTGTATACAACTTTATGGTCAATGATCTTAATATTGATCGTGAAAAAGCAGATAGCATACCTATAGCCAATACACATCGTATTCCCTTATCCGGTCGCACTCGACGAGGTCCTGATGCAGTTATTGTTCGCTTTATTCATTTCAGTGACAAGCAGCTTGTTATGTCCAGAGGTCCGAAATTGGCAGGTAAACGAATCAGAATGCTGGATGACTTGCCGGTCATAATGAAAAAATGCAGGCATGACCTGTCAAATACTGCTTATAGAATTAGAACCGAGGAAAAACTAAAAACTAGGATAAGAGTACAGGGTACAATTCTTAAACTTGAAACGAGACTTAACGATAGGGACACATGGCAAGTACGAGAGGAGGTGAAGACCCATCAGTATGTTTCTGTGCATTAGAACTTTCACAGGAAACTATATGATGATTTTTCAATTTGTTATTATGCTTGATAGGTACTTTTGGTAATCTACTTAATCGTCAATTATCAAATATATGTCAAATAATCATTTTTCCTCTTTATATTTCTAGGTTGTACATATTGTATGGTGAGTACATGCTCTATGCTTGATGCAATGCTTTTCCTTTAGTTTTGCTAGCTTTGTTTTGCTTTAGTAGGATTATTTTAGCTTTTTGCTTTGATATTTGCTCTTTGTTATATTTTGTATTTCATGTACTTAATTACTTTCAGATATAAAGATAGTTCAAATTAATAGATATAATAGATATAATCGGTAATGGATGTATATCAGTGCCCTATTAAAGTTCTTGAGTCTCCACAACTAATTAGATAAATAAATGAAATTAAGAAAAAGGCTAGTAATTTTGATGAGTTTCATATAAAAAAAAAATAAAAGTGGTGTGGGCATGTCAACAAAATGCTAGCTGGTATGCTTATATATTTACCTCGCCTCGTGAGCGGTAGTGTGAATTTATCCCTGTCATGAACAGAGATTATAACTTGTCCATACATAACAAAATCCTTAATAGAATGCCTAATTGTACTACTAGTATATACTTGACAGTGATTTTGTAAGCCTTGTTTTACTACCTTTTAAAGGCTGTTTCCCCTGGAACTTTTTCCCAAAATTGACCACAGCTACCTTTTTTTCTTCCCAATTGTGTTCACAAAATTCCCAAAAGGGGTGAGATTGCATATTAAATTCTTCCAAATCATTAAAATGTTTTATTCTTTGTAGTAAATAAATACTTTTTTACATGCATATATTGCCTTGAAGTGTCCCTACAGTGCATCTAATCCTGAAAACCATTTCATGGAATGGTTTTACAGAAATTAATGTTTGAAGTTAATTTCCCAATTTATCGAAAATTATGCTATATTTTCCCAATCAAAAACGCACAGGCAGTTTTTAAAAAAGGCAACAAAATCACTGCTTGATATTAAATACATTTTCTTGATTACCAACATGAGGTACCATTAAATGGTAATCCAATGTAATTAAGGAGACAAGTATGATATAATGTTAACCCTCTACTTCCAAAATGCACCTTTCTGATAGTTACCCTACAATACTTAGCTTTTGCTCTAAGCACATGTTCCTAAATTTTATATATTAACCTCAGCAAGTATCCTTATGGAATAATTATCATGTTATGACTAAGTATCACATAAGGTGCCATTCATTTAATTATTCAATAGGTGATGATAATAGTATATTGTCCCATTATTTCATTATGCAATGGTGCTTATAGTTGTATATCTTTATCAGTTTGAATGAGCTATCATTCTGTTATATATTAGCAATAAAATAATTAGCCATAATCACTAATTTTGTAGATTTCAAACAGCTAGGCCATATACATGTATACATGATATGTGTTATGCAGTGAGTCCTAGTAATTAAGTTAGCAAAAGTTTAACAGCTGAGTTATATATGTCTGTATATATGCTTTCAACCCTCAGGGGTAAAATTATGCATTTCTAATAAAGAAAATTAAAATATATAAATATGTAGGATTAATGTAAATTTACTTAATGCAATTTAGTAATCCTTTGAATAAATTATTTGGTTTAATGTAGTCCAGTACTGTGGTTGTCATTGAAAACTATATTGTATACACCCTCAAATCCCAATTCACAGTCACTCTCTGATGATACGATATCCTTCTTGGCATACTCCCAGGAAATATAATAAAATAGATTGATTGATTGATTAGTTAGAGTTTAACGTCCAATGAGCAATATTTCAGCTATATCATAATAAAATAGAATATCTACAGTCACTCATGATAAGGTTGAGTTATCCCTCTTGGCATACTTCCAATGAATAATTAATTAAAACAAAATGCAAATGTATATCTTATGCTGTTTTGTATATATTATAATATATTTACCCAAAGGTTCTAACTTGTGCAGATAGCATGTAATTATTTAACCATTCTTAATTAGTGTATGTTTTATACTATTTTGTCTGGTTGATATGTTCTAACAACACATGCTGAAATGAAACATATATCAAGACATTAAAAGATAATAGGTTTGGTGTTATACAATATGAAGTGGTACTGGGCAGTTTTTTGAGATAAATTATCTTTTATCCCTCTGTTAATTGCAAAAACTGCACTGTTATATATACATATTTTTCTTTTCATTTTAACTAGTATCATACATTACCTAGATAAATTGTCCACTTCTATATAAAACTGATGAGGGCAATTAATTAAATATACACAAATTTACTTAAATCCTGGGTGGGCAGGTTTACTTGCGCTGCGGCGTTTGGTTTTGTGACTTGTGTTTCTTTCATCATTTTCATGTATGTTGATATATGTTTGTTTGTGTGCAAGAGTTGTGTGAGAGTTACTTATTTTGTTTTGTTTATATTTTATACTTGTATTGAATGTTGTCATCCATTATTGTGTTATCTTAAATAAGGGTAATAACAAAATTACCGAACAGATCTGACCACAAAATCACAATCGAGGGGCAAAAATCCAAAGCAGTTGTAAAACCACCGGAAAAATTGTAAACCGCAATGGTCCTGACTTGGTACAGGCATTTCCAAAGAAATAGTGGGTTAAACCGGTTTTATGGCGCGCCAAACCTCCCCCTTCCATTGCGGTAGTGTCCGGTCGTAATTCAACAGCAGTTGCTATTGAAAGGTCGTAAATAATAAAAGGATATGTTCATCCCAGTACTAAGTAAAAAATGAATCTTGAATCACAGTGGAAATGGAAACTTCAAATTTTTCCACAAGGGTCTGATATCTGTTGAAAAACTTTTTTAATGATCGTACAAGACGAAGCTTTTTGAAGCCCTGATTTATAAGCCGGTCACGGAGATAACTATGCCGAATGAGAAAATCCGAATAATAAGAACTAGCTCTCGCGTAACGAATCAACTGTGAAACAAACACTCCGTAAGCAGGCTGAGGAATATTACTCTCCATGTTAGGAAAATTTATAATTTTGAAATTAAAGTCATCCCTTTTGTCGTAAATTTTGGTACTGAGATGACCATTTTCGCCAAATTCGAGATTTAAGTCCAAAAAGGATGTAGATCTAGTAGTTTCTGTTGTTTCCTTTATCTCTAATTCTGGAGGATATATTGATGGGATCCATTTAGCAAAAGATGCGTTATTAATGGAAAGGACATCATCAATATATCTATAAGTGAGATTGAAAGATCTACCATCTTTAATTCTATGAGCCTTTACGAGTCCCTGGAGAAATTCAGTCTCGTAGGAATATAAGAACAAGTCGGCGAGTAGAGGGGCACAATTTGTGACCATTGGTATACCAACTTGCTGTTGAAAGATAACACCTCCAAATGTAACAAATATATTGTCAATAAGAAAATCAATCATACTGCACACCTGTTTTTCATCGTAGCAAACTTTTCCTTTTAAACAGGTTTTAGAAAAAAATGTGGATTTATAACCCAATACAACAAATTTCTTTGAATCAGCAAAGGCCTTTTGAATGATACTTTTAATTCGCGATTTTAATTTATCGTGAGGAAGTGTGGTATAGAGTGTGGAAAAGTCAAATGTTTTGAGAGAATGCACATGGGAAAATGAACAGGATTTAAGACTGTCTAATAAATCTTTGGAATTTTTAAGAATCCACATGTGATTGATGTCACTTCGAGCATAGATAGTATCACAGTATGCTTGATGCCTGTCTTTGACTGCAGACAAAATCTTAGTGAGTTCCGTAGACAATTCGGTAGTTGAACAAGATGAAGATCCGGCTATATATCTTTCCTTGTATGGATTTTTGTGTAATTTGGGTATCCAATACAGGTAAGGCAGATCTTGATTGTCATCCTTAGTTTGAACATTGAAAGATGACATGAACGACCTATGATTGGAGAGGATTTCATCTTTGTCAAATGAAACTCTTTTGTATGTAGCATTACCTGGTGAATTATTATCTATGCCTAGTTCTTTGATGAGGCAGTTGTAATAGTGTGCTTTACATACAAAAACGACATTGTTGGAGGCTTTGTCTGCAGGTACAATAACATATTTGTCATGTAGTGTGGAGAGGCACTTAAGGGCTTCACAATCTTCAAATACAGACTTAGGTCGATTGTTAACACATTTGCGTAGTTTGTTAACACGACTCCGCACAAAGATCGAATGGATCTTACCCAATCTGACAAAGACTCGGGTTCTGGTTCTTGGTCCGTCTCTCTCTTAACCCACGCTCTGATGTAATCCTCAACAGCGTCCATAACGATCTTGAAATTCAAATTCCAATTAATACGCTGTGGTTCTCGAAATTTAGGACCATTGGAGACCACCTTCCGTAGAAATTCGTTTTCAATAATCTCAAGATCGCCGGTGATGACATGTCCAGAGGGACTGTAAACAAAGGGAGAGGCGGAACAGTCGCATATCAGAGGGGATTTCAGAAATTCTTCAATGTTGAAATCCTGCAATGCCTTTTTGTAGTTAAAAATTCTCCCGCTAATGGTTTTCGTATAGCTGTAGGAGACTAGGGGTTTTGATTGATTTTTGAAATAAGGAGGGATTTTAGAAGTGACTTCTTTGCGATTCAAAATATTGCTGATGTTAATAGCATCTATTCCTTTGTTGGCAAACGGAACATGAATAAAATGCCTATTTTCGGCTTGTAGAGGTTCGGTCCGTACTTGTTTGAATAGACGGAAGGACGCCACGTCAGCGATGATACTGCTTAGTCTGTATTCTGGTGTAAAAATATCTACGCCTCCTTTCTCGAGTCCAAAATCTCGTAAGTTTTTCAAAATGTCAAGTCGAACAGAAAACAGTGATGTACGAACATGATGAACACCCAAAGGTGAACACAGACTGTTTAATAGGTCATTGAACAAATCAGGAACAGATCTGTTGGTCGTTTCGTTAGAAGATGATGTACCAACAGTAGTTCTGGATTTATAATGTTTGTGTCCATGACTGCGTTTAGATCTTTGGCTGACATTAAATAAATTCATCACATTTACATCACTGCACCCAGGACTTGACAAATTTCCTAAACCTTTTATATTGTTGTTACAACCATAAGGCATTGCAGTTCCCAATTCTTTTATCCAAAATAACTCTCTATCTGTACGGTAAGGTGTACTAAGACTGGGGCTATTTGTATGATGGTAAATCTTTTCAATTATACGAACTCGCATGTTCAAGCACTGATCATGATCAGGCTGATTAAAATGGTTATGAAGAACCTCAAAGTTAGGGTTTTTGGCGTCATAACGATGTCCATTTATACGTGACCGTAAAGAGTTTTTAGTTTCACCAACATACAAAAGCCCGCATAATGTACACTCAATACCATAGATGACATTTTCGGTAGAACAATCCAAACTTAATTGTGATAAGTGTCCAACAATACCGTATTGGTATTGGAATATGGAATTTGAGACAGAGTAAGAAAAATGAAGTTTTATTTGTGTTATATAATATTAATTTAAGTATGTTACAATACATGTACTTATTTTGTACTTGTATCACAGTAATTGAAATGTGTCAATCACAGTACAAACTTGCACTTGTTATATTTTTATTGCTACTTATTTCTGGAAATGTTCATCCAAATCCAGGTCCCCTTCACAACAATCTCTCAATATGTCATATAAATTCAAGAAGCTTACTAGCATTGGATAAAGATACAATGAGTACTACCGCTAAAATAGATGAAATTGAATCAATATTATGTACAACTGAAAAATTTGATATTGTTTGTATGTCAGAAACTTGGTTAAATAGTAAAATCCCTGACGATGAAATAAATATAGATAATTACAATTTATACAGACGTGATCGTGAAAATGATACGGGATATGGGGGTGTCTGCATTTTTGTTTCAGATTCAGTTAAATCCAATAGAATGGAAATGTATGAAGTTGCTGGTATTGAGTTAATATGGGTTAAAATTCAAGTTGAAAATTTCAATTTCTTAATTGGCACCTGCTATAGACCTCCAATTCAGCCGGCTATCAATAGAAATGAATTTTTGACAAAATTACAGGATTCTATTGATATTGTCAAGTCAAATGCACCTGATGGAATATTAATTCTGGGTGATTTTAATGATACATGTATAAATTGGTATGATAATCACCAAAACAGTGAACTTAGAAAACAATTGTTTGATTTGACAGTCTCCAGAAATTTTGATCAATTAATTAATGAGCCTACAAGGTATACGGAAAATACAGCAACCTTGCAACCTCTGTGATGTTCCCAATATGATAAGTGATTCTGGTGTTTCTTCCCCTTTATCTAATTTAGATCACTGTACCATATTTTGTAAATTAAACATTCAAACTTATAAGCAACATGCTTATTCTCGTGAAGTTTGGGATTACAAAACTGCTGATTTTAATGATTTGAATAATGCCTTACTATCTGCTCCTTTTGACAATGCTTTCCTTATATATGATGATATAGATGATATTGTTGATTATACATACAAACTGATAATTTCAGTCCTACATGAATATATCCCCAATAAGGTAGTAACTATTAGACCAAAGGATAAACCGTGGATGTCAAATGAGGTACGGCGGGCATTTAGATTTAGGGACAGAGCATTTCATAGGTTTAAAAATTCTCCAAGTGATGAAAACAAATTAAGATTCATAATAGCTAGAAGAGAAGCAAATCGAATGAAACGCAATGCTATTAGTAGGTATACTGAAAACACTATTAATAAACTTTCGGATGAAAAATTAACTGCTAAAAAATTCTGGATATTAAGTAAATCCATTTTGGGTTAAAAATCACAGCATTGTATACCACCCCTTAGTGAAAATTCCAATACAATTTCAGATGAAATACAAAAAGCTGAAATTTTCAACACACTATTTTCCTCACATATGAGATTAGATAACACAAATTCACATCATCTTCCCCCATTTAATTTGCTTTGCAATAATATATTAGGCCTTTTGCAAACAGATGAGAATGAAGTTTTTACGTTACTATCGAAGATCAATTTAGACAAGTCTTCAGGTTCTGATGGGTTAAATAATATTGTTCTGAAAAAATGTTCCGAGTCCTTATTTAAACCTTTCACAAAAATATTTAACTATTGTCTGTCAAATGGAGTATTTCCATCCAAGATGAAAACTTCCAATATTTGCCCTTAGTATATAAAAATGGAGATAAACAAATCAAGACTAATTATCGACCAATAGCATTATTACCAACAATATCAAAATGTTTAGAGAAAATTATTTTTAAAAGACTGTATGATTATCTGGTTGAAAATGAACTTCTTATTGAAAACAATAGTGGTTTCAAGAAAAAAGATTCAACTGTAAATTCACGCGTCAGTATGATCCATAACATTTATAAATCTATAGATAATGGTAGAAATGTATGTGCTGTATTTATGGATGTATCAAAAGCATTTGACAAAGTTTGGCATGATGGTCTAATTTTTAAATTAAAACAATTAGGAATTTGTGGAAGTTTACTTCATTTACTTGAAAATTACTTGTTCAATAGATCACAGAAAGTTGTTATTAGTGGAAAATCCTCAAAAGCTCAACATATTAATGCTGGTGTGCCCCAGGGCTCCATATTAGGACCTTTATTGTTTTTAGTTTATATTAATGACATAAATCAGAATATTGAAAGTGATATGAAACTCTTCGCTGATGACACAACATTATTAAAAGATATTGAAAATTTAGAATCTTTTAATGTGCTAAATAAAGATCTTGATAATTTAAGTAAATGGGCCTCTCAATGGAGAGTTAAATTTAATCCAAATAAAACTGAGTATATGATATTTTGTAATATAAACAAAGAAATCCAGCATCCAGATCTTATTTTAAATAATGTGATTTTAAAACAGGTTAAAGAACACAAACATCTTGGATTAATTTTGTCTGAAAATTTATCCTGGAGTAATCATATTACTGCAATATGTAAGAAATCAAATAAAAGATTAGATATTATGTCCAGGATGAAAAGATTTTTACCAAGAATTTGTTTGGAAAAATTATATAAAAGTATAATTTTGCCAATTCGTGACTACTGTGATATTTTGTATGATAATTGTCTAAAAAGTGAATGTGATCTTCTTGAAAAGGTTCAAAGAAGAGCTGCAATTCTTATTACTGGTGCTTTTAGAATAACAAAACACAAGGATTTATTAAATGAACTTGGTCTAAATTATTTATTGACACGACGTAAAATTCATAAAATAATTTTATTTTTTAAGATAATTAACCAAGAGTTTCCTAATTACTTATATAATTGCTGTCCATTAATTATTCACAATACACAAAATTATAACTTGCGTCGCATGGATAATATTTTACCTTTGCATGAACGAACAGTTAAATTCCTATCTTCTTATTTTCCGTCAACTATCAAAGAATGGAATAAGATTCCAGCTGATTATAAATTATCAACTTCAGTAAATGTTTTTAAAGATAAAATTAACAAATATTTTTGCGAATCGAACAGTAAAAAGATTTATACATATGGTCATGGTGTGGTTAAAATAAATCATACACGTATTAGACTTGGGTTGAGTGGTCTAAATGATCATTTATTTAACTATAATTTAATTTCCTCACGGTTATGCAATAGATGCGATACTAAAAAAACCTGAAACCATTGAACACTTTTTTATTTATTGTGGTCGATATGAAAATATAAGGTCTTTGTTTTTCCAAAAAGTTAAGACATTACTCTGTCCAAATGTAAACTTAATATCATTTAAAGAAATTTTGTGCAACTATCTAGTTAAAATCTTTATATTTGGAAATGATGATTTCTTAATGGATGACAACAAAATGTTATTTCAATATGTGTTTGAATTTATTGAAAACAGTAAACGTTTTATATAATTTATTTGTATCGTTTTGATTTTCGATAACATGTGTTTGTTCTATGTGTAAGAGTATGAGAATGAGAGTTGTATTGTATATTTGTCTTGTAATATATTGTCTTGTCTGTTTATGTTGAGGAGAGCAACTTTGTAGCCCTCGGGCTGTTTGTAATCCTCGTTAAATAAATAAAGCATTAAATTAATTAAATTATATCAAAGCACTAAAACTAACGTGGATTAAAAGTTTTCTTCAATTTGAAACGAAACATTCTAAGCAACTAACATTTACAGAAAACTTGATTTGAATAAAATATCCCTTATTTGTCCTGTTCATAAATTGAAAAATATCTTTTGGCAGGAAGTATTTGATGCATGGAATGATCTTCTAGTAAAGTCTGCATTTCAAGATAAACATAATCCAAATTCTTGTTGTCTCTGGAATAAAAATACCATTAAAATAGACCACAAATCAGTGTTTTACAAAAACTGAACGGTAATGGGGTGTTGCTAGTAGACGATTTGGTTGATTCATCAGGAAATTTTTTAATGTTTGATGATTTCAGTGAAAGATACATTTTTTACATATCATGGCTTAATACAATCAGTTAAGTCTTATTTTAAATCATTAAAAATTACAGTGAATGATTTTAGTAAGATACATGGACCACTTTTACCTAATAGAATCAAAATATTTTTAATATCTTATAAGGGTTCAAAAGACATGTACAATGTTTTAAATAATTCAATTTCAGAAATGAAGTGCGAGTCTCATTGGTCCAAAATACTGAACAATGACCTGAATTGGAAAAACACTCATGTCCTTCCGTTCAATATTACAAAAAAAACTCAAAATTACAGTTGTTTCAATATCGAATAAATCATAAGATATTGGGGACCAATGATTTTCTACATAAAATTAAAATATACGTTTCGCTTGCAAGAGATTGAGACCACTGAACACATCTTGTGGTCATGTCAGAAAATAGAAAAAAAAACTCTGGGATGATCTGAAGTCATGGATGTTTGAAAACACTGACATAGAATTACCTTTAAACGAAATTATTGTTCTGTTTGGAATACTGAAAAAATCAGACATGAATTATGTAAGAAATTTGATTTTAATAATAGCAAAATTTTATAGAACAAAACTTCGCCAAGAAAATGTAAATTTTATTGCTTTAAAAACTATTTAAAGGACAATTTACAAGTAAAAAAGTACATATTTCAATAGAAAATCATTAGAAGAGGAAAATATCTGGTGGAGCCCCTGGCAATCTATTGCATAAAATTATTTAAACGCTTACCTTTTTCAAAAAAATGATGCATAAAGACATTTGATAGGAATGTTCTGTGTGGTGCGAGTAAGGTACAGGCATGGTTGGGAAAACAATTTTTTGTATATATATACAAAATAATATTAAAATTTATATATATTTGTGTTGTGTACATCACGAATGGACTGTGCATTATAGTGTGCACAGCATTTTCATATTAATATGTAATTGTATTGTTTAGTGAGTACGTGTTATGAATGAATGAATTAATATTGTAAAGATAACAGTACGTGTTATGAATGAAGTATGAACGAAGCACCCTATTTGTGTTTTTATGCATTCATTTTTTATTAATTTTTTTCTTCTTCTTCTTAAATTAATCCCCAATGTGTTTTTGGAGTATTCTAAAACAAAAGATAAATGCTTGAAATGGCCTGACGTCAGAATGTTTCTGTTCAAATTTTGTTCTTTTGAAGCGTTTTTAATTGACTGCTTTTTATTTCTTACTTTTGCTTATACTACCTTAGGTTATAAAAATGGTAGTTGATATCTGTATGTAAAAATTGTATATAATAATTCTTGCCATTAAATCCATCACAAAAAAAATTTTGAAAATCCATGTAAAAAATTTTTGAGATATAAGATAACAAATTTTTGCGGAAAATAACTCTCACTCGAGTTTTCCTTCGTTTTCCATTAGCTGCTTATATGCATTTAAATATATGAAAATATGATTGGAAGTTGATAAAAATTTGTACATTTCCCATTTTTTGCATTTTAAAGTGACTTATGACCAAGAAAATATGATCGATTTGCAAAAATATTTAACATTGCGTGAATGGATAAAACCCGAGGATATCGAATGTTTATGAAAATCTGAAGCTCGAACTCCTTTAATTATCCCAAACCTGTAATAGGCTCAATTTCGAAAGAGAGCAAAAGTCAAGTTTTAGTCAAAAATTTAAAGCTACTGGTCGTAGGTACATAATTTTTTTACTCAATTTGGAAGGGTCAATATATATAATAAATCAATATAAACTTTTTAAAACATACGGCATGTTTTAAGAACTATTCATAAACGAGATGTAAACGAGACTGGAGCATCAGCAGAATACATCCTTGAAAGAACAATGGAAGTGACCGAAATGGAATAAGGAATAACAAGTTAACTTAATCTGTAAGATATTCATTCCCTCTAACATCTGGCAAAAATAAGCAGAAATCGACAATCACTTTGCTAACCTTTAAAACAATACTTATCTTATTTCTTCAGGAGATTAAATCTTCTGTTGAATAACAAAGTACCGAAGTCACTGCTAATTTACTTTCTGCATACGCGCATTTCGACAACTAATGTCTCATCAGTGCAGATCAAACCGACAGTTACATTTTTGTTTGGTACATGTTTGCACTGCTCAAACGTGCTATTTGAAATCACAACTAGTGTTAATCAAATGTTGTTCATAAATATTTAGATGATAATATTCTTGATTTTATACATAAAGTTAATTTGAAGGATATTTATAAGTCTATCAACTATGATGGTCTAAAATTAATTAATCTTGAGTCAAGTACTAGTATCCACACCCTTCATAGCGATCAGCTATATTTCGATGTAATTCTCCGTGTAAAACTGATCTTATTGTTAAGCCAATACACAGTGATCAGAATGACGTGGAAAAGTATGCCGAACAGTAAAAGAAACACACACTATTCTTGTTGTTCAGTATACTATCCGTGTCATCCTGGTCATTGTGTATTTGCTTAATAGTAGGACCAGTTTTACACGGAGAATGTATATTTTACAAATGACTTAATACCGAAGTTACTGTGAATTTAAATTCTGCATGCGAATTTCGACAACTTATTTCACTTCAGTGGAGATTAAATCTAACATTTTGGAAGACCATAAACTAAAAAAACTTACAAAAATTTAGATATTGTAAGGTTGCATGTGTTTGGACTTCGATTTTTGTAGTCATCGCTTCCCTTGTTCCTTTGGTATTCTACTGCCGTTGTTCCAAATAGAATCGGCTTTTGGGTCAGCACCGAAGTACTGACTACTGGGCTGGTGAATACCCTCGGGGACTAACAGTCCACCAGCAGTGGCAGCGACCAAGTGGTAACAAATGACTTAATACCGAAGTTACTGTGAATTTAAATTCTGTATATGCGCATTTCGACAATTTATGTCTCTTCAGTGCAGATTAAATCTAAACGTTTGGAAGACCATAAACTCAAAGATGTTTAAAAACTGATTGAGAACAAATAACCAATATGATCTAAATGTAGAGAGTAGATAAGGCGTCTCCTGGTCCTGCATTCTAATTGGTTGACAGAATCACGTGACCACGCCCTCATCAATTATGCAAATGAGTTATAAACCTGTCAAAAGTGATTGACAGATCAAACACCAAAAAAGTAAGTACCATCATAAAATTTCATAAAACCCATACATTAATGTCAAGAAAAACCATAGGGAATCCACGTTACCATATGAAAAATATCCCCAAAATTATTTATTCACATACAATATAAAAATATCAAAAATGATTGATCACATCAAACAGGAAAAAAGTCAAGCAAAAATGTAAAATTATAGATAATCACTTGTCATGTCATCGGTAATAAAATCTCAAAAATGATTGACAGTTCAAAGGACAAAAAAGTTGGAACCGCAATGATATCGCATACATCAATGTCTAAGAAAAATGTAAAAAATGCACCTTATTTTTGTGGATAGTAAAAATGTCAATGGATCTACTAATAAAAGACAATAAGATATCAAATTACATGTAAAAAAAAATTAATTTTGAATCGAACATTGCACCACTGTATAAACGTATTAAATACGATTATTTGCGTCAATTATCATTAAATGTTAATTAGGTAATAAAATTATGAATAAATTTGTACTTAATTATATGATCATACTGTAACATTATCATGTCAAAATGTTTCATACAAATATTGAAATCTAACGATCTTATTAAAATCATTTCGTATCGTCGCGCATCAGTAATTTTGCCTCAAAAAATCACATCTAAGTGATATATGGCCTTATAATGGATTCTATGTGTGTCTAGAAGTCGTTTGGTGCCACTTTGGCATCGTCACGCATGAGTGATTTTGCCCTTAAAATGGCATATAAGATATATATGGGCTAATTATCGATTCTATGTTTGTCTAGAAGTCTTTTGGAGCCATTTTGGCACCGTCACGCATGAGTGATTTTGCCTTTAAAACTAGTTAGGTCACATACCGGTTTGTTTTTGATTCTATGTGTGTCTACGGGTCTTTTTGAGTCATTTGGGCACCGTCACGCATAAGTGATTTTGCCTTTAAAAGTGACATCTAAGTCATATATGACCTTATAACCTATTATATGCGTCTCTAGAAGTCTTTTGGAGCCTTTTTGTCATGGTCACGCAAGAGTGATTTTGCCCTTTAAAACGACAGTTAAGTCACATACCGACTTGTTTTCGATTCTATGTGTGTTTAAGAGTCTTTTTGAGCCGTTCCTTTCAGAATACTTACATAGAAATATGGCATTAAAATAAAAGATACAAGTATTTGCAAAATTATTGTTGAACGCCTTGTCATTATTTCAACTTAGAAGTTGTAAATTAATAGAAATAGTTAATGATTATGTGTACCGATATGGTTCCTTATTTTATCATACTCAATCCACATTGTATTTTAAACAATCGTGTCTACAATCATACACCTTGAATGAATAGACAATTGCACAATTTCGACACTGCTAAAGGACTGCCATATTACATTTCAAATTGTAGCTCAACCTAAACATATAAAAAAGAGTTATGCATTGCTAGAAAGAAATATTGTATAACTTTTGTAAAAGTTGTCGTTTAACATACCAAATTGAAGCTAATACTTGTGGAAAAAATATTTCTTAATAACAATGCACGGAAATTACTGTAGATTTATTTTGTGCAGATGGTCATTTCGACAAAATATGTCTCTTCAGTGCAGATAAAATCAAACATAGGAAATCCAGAAAACATAATCTAAACTATCTACAGCTCAAAGCATATAAGTGCAAATCCCTAAGTTTACATCTATGGACCGCTATTGCATATCCGTTTCCTAGATTGCGAGTTACAGATCCTTCCCTTTAAAAGCTTTAGATTGTTTCCTCTACCGAATTTGACTTAACAACAGATTTAACATGTTCAAAACGGTGGGTATCTTGTAAAAAAGCAGGTGATGCTTACTCTTCCTGTGCACCTTATCTCGTCCATGGTTTTAATTTATGTCCGTGTTGTTCATTTGTATGGGCTTTTCCTTTTTTCTTTTCTGTACCATACCTATGTGATATCTGTATCTTTGTGTTTCCGATGTTGGATGATGCTATTGTCTTTGGATTATTTTTCAGACTGACGGTTCGGTCCTCACATTTATTTTACATATTGTCTTGTAAAAAGGTATGACTTATTAATTGGGCTATACAAATCCAAAACCCAGAAAGCTGGAGACAAAGTTCCAGTAGTAGTATCATGAAGATCAATCCAGATTAATGAATAGATGCAGCAACGAAAATGAAGAAGGACGGAACATTTTGAATATAAAAAGGAAGACCAAGTCTAGCAAATGTCTGACAAGCATCATAATTAGTCGCAAAATATATGTATCTCGTTTCGTTAAACAGCCAATTGGTAAAGAGAAATTGTGCAATGAAAAATTAAAACAAACAACAACAAAAAAAAAAAATAAAAAAAATCATCAAACCGGTTTGTCATTGCATTTACAATTAACTATATTGATCAATGAACTGAGTATTTTTCCGATCAGACGCATGTCAGATTTGTTTCCACATACAAAAACATCTTTACTTACGGCGTCATTCCGTGAATAAGTCGTTCTTAATCTTTTGGAACACCCGGAGATTATGCTGATGACACCTCTTAAGATTTGTGTGTGTGAAGTCTTTTTACAGTTGGTTACCTACTTGTGTCACCATATTATCGTTTGAATTAGTGCTATGACGGTATTTACTTTTTCGGTATCTCATGTTTCAATTATTTTTTGACAAGTTTATTTTTTATTATCATATTATTTTACGTCATACTGAAAAAATGATACAACACCACAAAAATTAAACGACAAAACGACAAAAGCGAAGCACATAAACAGTAGCAGTCTATATCCTACAAATACAAGAGCTATCATCGGGCACTCTGGTCAGCATTATCTGATAAAGCAAATCGTGACATTCCCAGTAATAAGTTTTGTGTTGTAGCTCAACCTAAACATATAAAAAAGTGTTTTGCATCGCTATAAAGAAATATTGTATAACTTTTGTAAAAGTTGTCGTTTAACATACCAAATTGAAGCTAATACTTGTGTAAAAAAAAAATCGCTAGAGAGAAATATTTGTAGCTCAACCTAAACATATAAAAAAGTGTTTTGCATCGCTAGAAAGAGATATTGTATAACTTTTGTAAAAGTTGTCGTTTAACATACCAAATTGAAGCTAATACTTGTGTAAAAAAATTTCTTAATAACGATGCACGGAAGTTACTGTAGATTTATTTTATGCAGATGGTCATATTGATAGAGAACAAATAACCAATATGATCTAAATCAAAATCATATGCCCGGAGTAAATTATCTATCGTGTATCCTTTAAATTTGTCTTAAGAGTCTATTATAATTAAGTACTCAGATCAATAAATATTAACAAAAATACTTTCATTCGAAAAACTGGCTTCCTGTTTTATGCTGAATACTATTCTAAAATCTATATAGGAGCATTTAATAGTTGTACATTTTTTGGAAAACTACTACAACAAACAGTTGCGTGATATTAACTTTTAAGTTTTCATATCAAGCACTTATTAAGGCCAAAATCTAGTGTAAAGAAATGATATTTATCCCCGCACTTTCAAATGAAAGTAAATTTTGTTATAGAACTGTTGCATATATTTTCTGCAGATGCACAATAAGCTTTCGGATTTTTGATACTGGTCTTGGTGCAAACAAGAGGCCGAAGATGTCCATTTTGACACTGTAGCATGCGACGCGAACTCTTCCTACATTTTTGGATTAAGGGTTTTAATTTTGTTGCATATGGTCTGTAGATGCGCCATAAGCTTTCGGATTTTTGATATTTATCTTGATGCAAACAAGAGGTCCCAAAATGTTGATTGGACAAAAACCGCAAAATGTGGATTGTGACATATATGGCATGCGACGTGAACTCCTCCCACATTTTTGAATTTATTGATTTAATTTTGTTGTAGAATTATTGCGTATAGTCTGTTGATGCGCAATAAGCTTTCAGAATTTTGATTCCGGTTCCAAAATGTCAAAGACTGATATTTTTGGACATTTTGGTATATAACCTTATTTTGGCAAGTATTTGGAAAAAATCAAAATTCTGAAAACTTAGAATTCAAAAATGTGATTCCAATTTTCGTAAATATCCTGAAAGTCTCAAAGAACACTTATTTCTTTTAATATCACCTAGCAACCATACTTCCAGCATTCGTTTTGACAAGGTCAATCATTTTCACCAATTGGATTTCAAAAAAACTTGATTCCGCTTTTAGCTGACCTTTTCCTCTACTCGTACGAGGCCAAGTTTTTACAAGGGCTTATTCAAAGAAAACAAAAACATTTAGCCCAGTCCTTTAATTTCAGCTTCCGCTACATAGACGATGTGCTTTCTCTTAATAATCCTAAATTTAAGGATTATTTACATCAGATCTATCCAAATGAGCTTGAAATTAAAGAAACAACTGAAACACCTACTTCAGCTTCGTACTTAGATCTTTTATTGTATATTGACGAAAATGGACGTTTGAAATCTAAGCTATATGACAAGCGTGATGATTTTAATTTCCCCATTGTGAACTTTCCCTACCTCTCCAGCCTATGGAGTGTACATTTCACAGTTGATTCGTTACTGTCGAGCTTGTAGTTTGTACAGTGATTTTTTTTTAAAGAGCAAAAACACTGTCCCAAAAGCTGCTTAGTCAGGGATTTGTTCAACCTTTGTTAATTTCATCCCTCAAGAAATTCTATGGCCGTCACCATACCATCATTTAAAGATATGACGTGTCAGTATCCCAAATGAAAGTGGACATTTTCAGCTAGATTCACGTCTTCAAGGATTTGACTACCGACTTTGACATTTTCCCGGATTGAATCACTCATAGTGTGACGGGTGCTGTTAACAGAGCAGAACATGCTTACCCTTCCGGAGCACCTGATGTCACTCTCAGTTTCACTGGAGTTCTCACTGTGAGTGCCTTTGTTCTGAATGTTGTGGTTTCTGGTTCTGTGCTTCGTGTCTGTCTGGCGTCATTGTTTTTGTGTCTAACGTCATTTTTTTCTGTGTTCTCGTTTTTGCCCTGTCTTTGGACTTCGATTTTTGTGAATATCACCCCTTTGTTCCTTCGGTATTCAACTGCCGTTGTTCCAATTTTGGTTTCCCTGAAAGATTCAAAGAAAGATTTTTTTTGGAATGCTACACAAAAACCATCCTGTTAGGATTTGTTTCCATTAAGAAAATCATTTTCACCTATTGGATTTCAAAAATACTTGTTTCAAATTTTGGTAAATTTCCTGAAAGTCTCAAAGTCCACTTATTTTTTGGAATTCTACATAGTAACCATACTGTTAGGATTTGTTTCTATTAGGGCAATCATTTTCACCAATTGGACTTCCAAAATAATTCATTCCAAATTTGGTAAATTTCCTGAAATTGTCAAAGACCACTTATTTTTTGGAATTCTACATTGAAACCATATTAAAAAAAATAGAATTAGAAGAAGCATTTTCACAGATTTGATTTCCAAAATATTTTATTCCAAGTTTGGTAAAATTCCTACATGTCTAAAGGGCTACTTATTTTTTGGAATTCTGCCTAACAACCATGTATTATTGAATTCCTTTTAGTAAAAATAGTGACTATCAACAATTTAATTTTAGTCACGTATATATTAATTTAAGTTGTGTTTATACAATGATTTGTGGACTTTCTCATGGTTTCTTTGTCCTTTGTCTATACAAACCACTCCCACAGTTTAGGGTTATACCAGAAGCTATCCCACAATAACAGCCGACAAGAACCAACAATAAGCCAGCCCACAATAAGAATGGATGCGTTCTGTCAGTTTCTTGGAAATTTGTATACAGATCAATAAAAATGATAAAAGAATAAAGATTTTAATTAAAATAAGGATATATATGTGTTCTATTGATTCTTAATAAAACCAGCTGATAAGGGGCTCTCTTGGAGGTCCGCACTATGACCCGTTCTATTTATAATTACGAATTTAATATCTTAAGGTGTCTACGTTGCATTCGACAGGACAGATTAAAAAAAAAATTAAATAATGTGGTGTTATTATGTAAAAAAGAAAGTTTATTATGTACAAAATTACTAAGATTGATTTACCAAATTTTTACTTTTATCGACTTCTTTTGAAGGTCAACTGTCCAAATACAAAGAACGGAACACACTTAAATTTATCAAAGACGTTAAAAATGCGCATACTATTCGTTCTCACAAAATGTTCAATTTAATAAAATCACGTCTTTTTGATTTTCAGAGAGGAGGTGGGGGATTTTGTAATGGTGCCAGTGAAAAAGAAGTCTAATCCTACTTGACATGAAAATAAATAATTCAATTTTGATTTGTAGAATACAATTTTTATTGAAAATGAAAAAAAAATATATTTTGAGGGATATTTGGTGAAAATAAATAATTTGTTCAAGATTTTCATATAAAATCATTTTCTAATCAAAATCACCCCAAGCCCACTCCTCTGAAAATCAAATGGCTGTCCTAAAAATTTACCCGGGGGCACGAAAATAGTGCTGTACAAAATAGTGCAAATAATGGACATAATATACAGTATCTTAATCGCATGTAATGCAAGACTGCTATTTATTTCAAATAATTAAAAGAACTAAAATCCATAAAATCAAACATTCCAGCCAGATATATCTATTTTGTATGAAAGTATTGATATATTATATACTATTGGCCATTAAGCGGAGATCATGAGAAGAAAAGCAAAATTAGTGATGCTCATCTGGAGGGATTTTAATTTGTGATTTTTTAGTGAAAATGGCAATTTGAACCAACTTTGGTAGTGTGGGCTGGACCTTTCTAGGGGCTTCGCAAAGTTGGGCCTTATATGGCAAGTAGGTACATGTAATAGCTTACATTTGAGTTATAGCGTATGATCCCTAGACCAGTACGAAAAATTCGGACGCTGTTCCATAGAGGGTACCCTACGTCGAAAAATACCGATTTGGACCAACTTGGCTAATGTGGGCTGGAGGCTTCGCAAAGTAGACCATTATATGACAGGTAGGTAAATGTAAAAGCTTTCGTTTGAGCCATAGCGTATGATCCCTAGACCCGTACGAAAATTTTTGGACCCTAGGTTCGTATAGTGAAAACGGCATAAATTTAAGTGTGTTCCTTTCTTTGTATTTGAACAGTTGACCTTCAAAAGAAGGCGACAATAAAGTAAAAATTTGGTAAATCAATCTGAGTAATTTTGTTCATAATTACCATTTTTTTTACATAATAACACCACATTATTCATTTAAAAAAAAATCTGTCCTGTCGACCTTAAGATATAAAATTCGAAATTATAAATAGAACGGACCTCCAATAGAGCACCATATCAGCTGGTTTAATTAAGAATTAATAGAAAACATATCTACCCTTATTTTGATTAAAATCTTTATTCTTTTATCATTTTTATTGATCTGTTTACAAATTTCCAAGAAATTGACAGAACGCATCCATTCTTATTGTGGGCTGGCTTATTGTCGGCTAGCGGTTCTTGTCGGATGTTATTGTGGGCTAGCTTCACAATAGTTAGTTGTTTAGTAATTAATATATATACTGCCAAGACATCTTCATAATTTTAACCTTATGCAGTTAAGCAGTTTTGAAAAATCTAAGTCTAAAAATATTTGTGTATCAATCTTAAAACTTAGCTAATCCATCCAACTTGACAGTTGAAAAACTATAAGTGGACAATTAAATAGGAAAGGACTTCATCAAAGTCAATTTTTAAACAATGAAAAGCAAAACGAAGACGCAAACAATGTTAGAAGCAGTATGGCAGTATCAGGATAATACAGATCTAGAAGACATAGAGATTACAGAGACAATTTGCAAATGATATGACATGCAACGCTAAAGCAACAATCTACAATGGTGAACAAAAGGATATTGAGTAAATGCACATGAGACAAAGTCTCTACAAATACATGGTAAAACACAAGCAAAGGAACAACGCTTTTATTCTTCTTCTTCATCTTGAAGTCACCATGAGGCCTTCAACAATGAGCTTTGCACATACCTCATAGTAAGTTCAAGACGGCCACTAGCACCGGTTTAAGCGGAATTCTTTGCTAATTGTCGAGCAACGCTACATCCATGTCTTCATTGGTCATGGGTGCGGGATTGTCAACAAGCATCAATTAAACTGGCAAAGTGCTCTTACAATCACTGTCATCCTTTGTCATCCGTTTCCCAAAAGAGCCGAATATTCAAATGGAGTAAAACCCACTGACAGATAAGGCACATGCATCTTTTACTTCAAAGTCACCTTTCCAAAGATTTATCCTGATTCATTTTCAAATGTGGATATAATTTCACGTGTGATTCAAAGGCAGATACTAGAAGTTTCAGATAAAACATTAATTGGACAAGTACTTGTGTTGGAGAAGCTGGAAGTACTCACAGTTCTGTGATTATCAGAATTTAAAAAGTCAAATGTCTTAGAAAGCTTAAAGATAAGTAGTCTTTTGTTATGTCATGTACATGTAAACTTTCAATAGAAACCACCATTTTATCGGATAATTCACAGACTGAAAGTCGTGTGAATTGCCAATAAAGAGAAAAGAAAACAATGCAAAATCCATTAAACTTAAAGTTTGTGACAAGTAAAAAATAAACAAGACAAATATGAAACGTCATGCATATGGCAGTAAAAATTTGACATAAAATTTATGTTCAATCAAATATAATGCAGATTATCAAAATATTTTTACAATACATGGTGTTTTTACAAATTCAATGGAATACCAGTCATTACTGTTTTATTTTTTAAGTTGTTGTAAATGATTGACACAGTATGTAATAAAATCTAGGCCGGAATGATGTTACATTGAATGATCTCTAAAGCTAGGAATACAGAGTACAGAGTTGATAAGTTTTAAATCTAAAAATAAAGCAAGTAGAAATCATAAAAATTTGGAGTACTTAGTATATTCAAGAGCATTAAACGATTAAAATGTGTTAAGCCGTTCATAAACCTGTAATTTACATAAATAAACGCTACATTAATGATTTCTGTATCTATACAGAGAATAAGAATTTAAACACATGCTGATTATACTTGTACATTTATTCAACATATTTTTTATAGAAGCTGATATTTCTTGGATGTTAACAGTATTCAGGATATAAATATCTTTCAATCAACAAATATATCCAATCAGAGTTGAAAGGGGTTTGTCTTGCAGTATTCTTATTCTTATGATAACAAAAAGTTGCAAGCTTTCAGGTGGGCAACTAAAAAGCAAATATTTTCACAGCTAGGTCATTCGTGTTAGCTTCATTAATCATACAGTGAACTGGTGATCAATACCAAAAAATCCTTTGGTGCATCACTCATAGTGCAATTTATAGAAAGAATTGCACTAACCAGGATCAAACTGTAAAAAAGTTTTATTCGATTGCACAACAAACGAATCTCATTTATAGTAAACCATGAATTCACGTTGCATCTTATATAGGTTGCACATCGACAGGTCAATAGTATACAGTTATTTCATGCCTTTGAAGGAAGCAGCAAAAATTGTGATACCTCTTTATTTATTTCTTCTATATAGCCATATTACATAAAATAATTAACATTTGGTCTGTTTCTATCAATTTATGTCGTAAAAGACTGTTGCCGGTCCACAGTTTTTGAACTGTTGCCCGCTGATGAACTGTTGTCCGGCGTCCTTCATTCCCTTCATTCCTTCATTCCTGTTGCCCGGCGTCCTTCATTCTAACCCTTACCCTACTTATACTCCCACTACACTATCAAGGGAGGAGATTATTGAAAATCAAAACCTTTGGCATCAAAGCGGATGAAGATAAGAATCAGCTCCCCTACATCTACTGGGTCCCTAAACTTCATAAGAACCCATACAAACAGAGATTCATTGTGGCGTCTACCAGATGCACCACTAAGCCACTTTCTAAGCTCCTTACTACTTTACTGACCGCAGTCAGAGATGGCCTCAAAAGTTACTGCGATAAAGTCTACTCCACGAGCGGCGTCAATCAGATGTGGATTCTAAAAAAATTCTAAAGATCTTCTCGTACAGCTATCCTCTAGCAGTTACCCATTGCCACAGCATACAAACCTTTGATTTTTCTACTCTTTATACTACCCTGCCACACAATAAATTGAAAACAGTAATTTCGGATTTGACACATCAATGTTTCTGCACTAAAAACGGTGAACGCAGATACACTTATTTAATTTAGTTGTAGGGAAAGACAAAACATATTTTGTAAAGAACAACACTGAGTAAGGCAAGAAGTACACTGAGAATGACGTAATCAAGATGTTGGAATTTTTAATAGATAATATTTTTGTCGAATTTTGGGGCCGTGTTTTTCAACAGACAATCGGGATTTCCATGGGAAGTAACTGCGCGCCACTTTTAACTGATCTCTTCCTTTTTTCGTATGAAGTTTTTACAAGGGCTTACACAGAAAAAACAAAAACATTTAGCCCAGTCCTTTAATTTCAGCTTCCGCTACATAGACGATGTACTTTTTCTTCATAATCCAAAATTCAAGGAATATTTACACCAGATCTATCCCAATGACCTTGAAATTAAAGAGACTACTGATACACCTACTTCAGCTTCGTATTTAGATCTTTTAATTTACATTGACGAAAATGGACATTTGAAATCTTAGCTGTATGACAAACGTGATGATTTTAACTTCCCAATCGTGAACTTTCCCTTTCTGAGCAGCAATATACCTAACTCTCCAGCCTATGGAGTGCACATTTCGCAGTTGATTCGTTTCTGTCGGGCATGCAGTTTATACAGTGACTTTTTAGTAGAGAAAAAACACTATCCCAAAAGCTGCTTAGTCAGGGATTTGTTCAGCCTTTGTTACTTTCATCCCTTCAGAAATTCTATGGCCGTCACCATGACATCATTGACAGATATGACGTGTCTGTGTCCCAAATGAAAACGGAGATTTTCAGCTAGATTTAACGTCTTCACGGATTTGACATAACCGGATTTGACTCAACCCTGGATTGACTCACTGATAGTGTGACGGGTGCCGCTAGCGGAGAAGGACATGCTTACCCTTTCGGAGCACCTGATGTCACTCCCGGTTTTCATGGGAGTTAACACTGTGAGTGCATTAGTTCTTAGTGTTATCATTTTTATTTCCGTGCATTGTAGCTGTCTCACGTCCTTGTTTTGTCTTTGTTTTTATCTGTTACCGTTTTTGCCATGTCTTTGGACTTCGATTTTTATAGTCATCGCTTTCCTTGTTCCCTCAGTATTCTACTGCCGTTGTTCCATTAGTTAACGATGTCACGTGATTACGCATGACTTCAGCTATTCCCCTGGAGGTATAACAAAACAGTTATAGACTGGTTTCTCTGAACGTGCAACAATTCGGTCTTCGGGTCTAACAAAACAGCTGTTGTCCTCGAACCAGTCAATAACTGTTTACTATTGTCCCGAGGTGATGGAAATAACTTGTGAACTGTTGCCTGAGGCCAGAGGCCGAACAATGGTTAGTAAATTTTAATCCCAGGAAAACCGAGGCTATGACTATCTCCAGGAAAACGATAAAGCCTCATAATCCTCTAATTTTTATGAACGACACTATATAAGTTGAAACGCATAAACATTTAGGTTTGTTTTTCCAGGAAGATGGATACTGGAATAATCATGTCAACTATATCATTGATAAAATGGTACCACGTTTAAATCTTATGAGAGCTTTGAAATTTAAATTATCCCGCATTCACTTGCAAACAATTTACTTTTAGTTTTATTCGCCCAATTTTGGAATATGCTGAAATTTTGTGGGGCAATATTCCGTTATATTTTCAGGAAAAAATTAGAAAATATCCAAATCGAGGCCGCCCGCATTGTAACCGGTTGACAAAATTGTGCTCGAAATTGATTCTATATAAAGATACTGGATGGGAATCACTAACTGAACGTCGTCATAAACACAAAATATTAAAGTTCAATGAAATATTTCATTTTTAGACACCAGAGTATTTTAGCAGCCTTGTTCCACAACAGCTTTTGTCAAGTTCATAATTATAACACTAGAAGGGTGTTTAATGTTTAAAATATAAATTGTCGAACCTCTTTCTACCAAAATTCCTTCCTCCCTTATGATATACGGGAGTGGAATTCATTGCCCGATGACATAAAGCGTAGATTGATGAATGCGCATGCTCGTGAAAAGTAATGTTGTTTGAAAATTCGGAGAGACAAAATATGTAGAATGGAAGTAGTACCAAAAGGGGGATTCTGCCGCACTCATGCAAAATCCTGCATAAAAATCCCTACCTCAAGGGCAAAATGCAAACGGACGGCATTCCTATTGATCATAGGGTAAATACAAGAACTATGTCTTTCGTACACAATGGATTCGTCGAAACCTCCCAAGATGGGGGTGATGACTTTATCAGCGAAGATGCCTTCCAGGAAAAGATGAAGGATCAGAATCAGGAATCCACCACATGGAAGGATTTGCATACTGGAGTGATCTATAAGATTGGAGGTAGTAGAAGTAGACGGAAAATTTCTCACTCTGAAAAATCGAGAAGGAGAAATCACCAGAGTATGTGCCTGCCCCACAATCAACAAAGAAATGGGTCCCTTGCAAGGAGCTTACGTTCGAAGCACCGGATACAAGTTGAGCAAGAAATCCAATCGACAATACCTCTCCTACGATCTGGTGAGGAAGTAAAAAAAAAATAACAGAGGGCTAGGGGCAAGGACGCAAAATTTCCCAATCCAAAACGGATTGGGAATTTTTTTTTTGGTCACTTAGCACTTTGATATGGAGGGTTCGGAAATGAGCGCGGCGTGAGGCGTAGCCGAGCGAGGCGCGAATGGAAGAACGCTCCCTACGGCGCATGCGCATTTAATTCTTCACTAATGGGGACAGAAGGTTGACGCAACTGATCCTTCTCATTGTAATAATCACCGGACCGGGCACCAAGCTTCATAAGCGTCTGAAGGCAGATGGCACCCCCAAACCTTGGTCGATGCCCATCAATCGCGTGGATAAGGCCTCCTATCATCACGACCTCTGCTATGCTCAGCATCAGGATACGGCCGCCCGCAATTCCATCTGCGATAAGACCATGTTCAAGAAGCTGGACGACATTTAGCAGCCCACGCCTCGCGAGCGCATGGAACGAAGTATCGTCAGACACATCATCGGCACCAAGGCTCGATTTTGGTTGGGCGTGAAGAACAAAAAGTGCGTTGGTCGGATGAGCTAGCCGAATAGCTGCATAAGCCAGTCCGACGCAAATTCGAAAAGAGGCGCGTGGTGGTGGGTGGAGTGGATGAGACCTGGGCAGCTGATCTCGTGGATATGAGCGCCTTCTCCCGGGATAATCGAGGCTTCAAATACCTCTTGAGCATCATCGACGTCTTCTCCAAGTATGGCTGGTTGGTGCCACTCAAAGATAAGAAAGGTGCGACTGTGCGAGATGCCTTCCGGATCGTCTTCAAGGATCGCAAGCCCGAGAAGCTATGCACGGATAAGGGCACGGAATTTTATAATCGCGAGATAAGGGATCTGCTCCAGAAGCATGGGATCGATCTCTACTCCACGGAGAATGAGGAGAAATCGAGCGTGGTGGAGCGTTGGAATCGTACCATGAAGGAGAAGATGTTCAAGTACTTCTCAGCCAATAGCACGCGCACCTACCTCCCCATCTTGGAGGATCTCATCCGTCAGTATAATACCACCAAGCATCGATCCATCAAGATGACTCCCACCGATGCCAGCAAGAAAGAGCACGAGGCTAAGGTCTTTTGGAATCTTTACGGAGATCTCCCATCCATGAAGCCTCATCGATTCGACGTTGGCGATAAAGTCCGGATCATCAAGAAGAAGCGCACTTTCGAGAAGGGATATACTACGCGCTGAACTGAGGAAGTCTTCACCATCTTTCAGACCCTAGCGACGCAGCCACCGACCTATCGCCTCAATGATTTTCACGATGAGGAGATCCAGGGATCCTTCTACGAGCCCGACCTCCAGCGCACCGATCAGGAAGTCTATCGAATTGAAGATATCCTGCGACGACGAACCAGGGATGGGGTGAAGGAAATCTTCGTGAAGTGGTTGGGTTATCCTAAGTCTTTCAATTCATGGATCAAAGAGTCCGACTGGCAATAACCAGTAGTCTTTCCGGTCCCTCGAAAGACCAGAAAGGCTGTGAAGCTATCCGTGGTGAGACGTGATCTTTTTATCCATGGCTTTGATCTTTCCTTGCATCGCACTGACCGCCTCCTGCCAATTTTTAGCATACCATCCCTTGGTGACCGGTTCGTCTGCTCGGGTCCATTCCGGCAGATTGAGGATCGCATGCCCTTGCATATCGATATCCCCTTCCATCTTACCACCTGCCATGGATAGGCACTTTGCCATATATTTCTCAATACGGTCGAAGCGTTTCTTTTCTTACTCGAGAGCTTTCTGGGTAGCACCAAGCTCAGCCTCTAGGTCATCGATACTTTTCATACTTTCTTTCAGCTGCTTAGTGACCCATTTCTTTTTTTTTTATTTTTTATTTATTTTTCACTAGCCAGGATTTTACAGA
>MJUU01069372.1:0-10591 GCA_002080025.1 Modiolus philippinarum | reverse complement strand
AGTGCTTAACATTTGTGGCGTTTTTGTTCATTTTTGTGTTTCTTTTGTCCATGTCATGCTGGTTTAATTCGTTTTGGATATGAGTTACCGTGATTTTGGATTTTTAGCTTGGGATTTCGCTTTTAATACTTTTGTTTGGGTATTCGTTTGCTGATGTATTCTCTATATAAGGAGAAAATGGAATAAACAGAAAACAAAATTTTCCAATATCAAATAAATACTCAAGGCGTTAGAAACAGCAAGCTGCTGCAATGTCCGATTTGTAGCAAACCGGAAGACATTTTCTGGTATTTTAAATTTTAGAAACTTGTTTTGTTGTTTCAAGTCGTCTAATGAAAAGATAAATCAATGAGATTATAATGTGTTTTATTTGTCTTACCTTTATTTCTCCCAACCAATTGAAAATTAGAATATGTAAAAACGTTAGTGTACCGAATATATAAATAACAAAATACCGAAGTTACTGTAAATTTTTTTCTGCAAATGTGCATTTCGACAAATTATGTCTCTTCAATGCAGATAAAATCAAAACATTTGGAAATCCATTAACCGAAATGCCTGTAAATAAATTCATTTTATGCATACATTAAAATTCCGTCTATATGATTGGTGAACATCGATCACGTGGCATATAAATGTGAAGTTAGAATTTTTACTACATGACCACGTGGGGGATGAATTTGTAAAAATCGGATCACATTGTACACGATATACTTTCTTTGTAATAAATTTGTGTTTTTTTATATTTCGGTTTTAAAATGTTTAATAAGATTTGAACATAATATTTTGAAGTATCATAGAGATCATGAAAGTGTTGACAGGGCTCACATTTTCAACATGAAGCGCGCCTCGTACACACTTTCATACTATGAAACTTCAAAACAATGCATTCAATTCTTAAATAAAGCCTATTGAGATGAACAAACTGTTACGGGAGATCTGAAAGATTGTTCCGGTGAAATAGTCTCAATTTATCAACTTCAGCAAATACCTCATTGTTCGGGTTAGAGTCGGTTTATACAGTTTCAAAAACCTCGTGAGTTTTTTGATAACCTGATAAATCGGTTTATTTGATTACATCTCCAATTTGTATTTCTTTCAATTATTATTTGTCAGCCAGCTTTTTGATTATTTGATTATTTTTCCATTTACATCCTATTGTGTAATTGTTCTCTCTAAGCTTTTGCTCATTGTTTGGTATATGAATTTCGAATTGTTTTTGCTGTGATGTACACTCAGGAGACATAGTTTTTCGAAATGCGCACATGCAGAAACTAAATTAGCAGTAACATCGGTTTTCCGTTACTTTTTAGCATATTTTGAAAAAATTTACAAGAAATAACCAATTTGGAGTAAAGAAATATTGAGTACGTATATATATATATATATATATATAAAACAGTGTTATTTGAATACTCAGTACTCCCATGAAGAGTCTCATCATGCAGTTAAAGCAAACTCAATACTTTAATAAGTGAATCCACTTACATTTTTGAAGATCCACTTAACACTGCAGCAGGCAGAATGCTATACGTATCAACTTCTTAACTTTATTGAAATAAATTATTTGCATATCGATAACAAACTGTCGTCCAATAGAACTATAAAATCAAGTGAAGTTTACCAACTTTTATTTAAGTTCTAATGTATTAACCCTTACCGTGCTGATATATTCTATTGATATTTTCATGCATGTAAACAATGAAAGGATATGGAATACATGCACATCAAGCAAAGTCTCTACAAATACATGGTAAAAAACAAAGCTATGGAATAACGTATTTGTTGTTGCTTTAATCTTGGAGTCATCTTGAAGCATTGCTAGACAACATTTATGTTCGTTTCGGCACGGTTGTTTATCATCAGGTCATTTGAATCCCCATGGGTACTAATTGTGCACCTCTCTTTTTCTACAAAATGTAACTGTACCAAACAGTGGTAAACTAATTTCTATTTTCAATGATAATAGCAGGTACATTGACGATATCCTTACTATTGACAATCCCCAGTTTTTAGCTTTTGTTGACATCATTTACCCACAACAACTAAAACTAAGTACATGTAAGTCAATCAATGATTCTAAATACTGCCCTTTTCTGGATCTAAGTATCATTATTGACTCTGGTAAAATAAAAACTAAAATTTATTATAAAAGGGATGATTTTGATTTTACTATTACTAATTCCCCCTTTCTTGACGGCGACGTTCCCCTAGCTTCATCCTACACGGGGTGTATATATCTCAGCTTGTACGAATTGCTCGCATTGGTTCTACCCTTGATCATTTTAATGAGCGTAACCTTACTCTGACATCAAAACTTTTACAACAAGGTTTCAGATTTCATAAATTATTAAATACTTTTAAGAATTTTTACAGAAGATATGAACATGTGATATCTAGAAATGACGTGACTCGCAAACAGCTAATTACAAAGGACATCTTCGATCTCATCTTCGATTTTATGGAATATAAATATCAAAATATAAAAAATTCAAAAATTCAAAATTAAAAATATATCAAAAACTGATAAATAATCCAGAAAAACTGGGACGTAACTTACATTCTTCACGTAATAGTGAATATCGACGAGATATTCTGAACAAATCCGTTAAATTGGTTTTGGATTCCAGTGCCCTGACGACTTTACATATATACTGACCTCTCACTTATACCGCACTCTTTGACCCATCTTTCTCAATTACGCTTTGTCATTTACTTTTCTTTTCCAAGAAAAGGGTCATTGAATTAGTAGTCTACCTGTATTGGGTTTAATTCGCATGGTTATTATACTATAGGGAAACGGCATAAAGGAAGGGGAGGTTTGGGTACCCATATATCGGTTTAACCCAACCACTGGCTTTTGCTACTGCCGGTACCAAGTCCGGCTATCCCGAGTTCCTATCGTTATTTATGTTTGTCTCTTGTTTTCATAATTGTTTTTCTAGTGCTGGTCGCTTATAAATTGTGGCATGTGATTGTAGTTCCCGGGCATTGTAGGTGTTTACTGTTATCATGTTTTTGTATGTCCATCGGTATTTGTGTCTTCGTTTTCCTTATCGTCCCGCACTCGTGTGGTGTCATTGTTTCTTTGTGTTTCCGAATTTGCCTTTGTGGTGTCCCTGTATTGCTTTTTTTCGACTGACACTCCCTCGCTGTAAGGCCAAAAGTATCAGATGGTACATTAAAAAAAATCTTGCCACCTTGTTTTCGTTGAATCTTTCTCTGACATCGAATTTTTGAACGGCGTTGTCTCTTTGGTAATATATCGGCATGCTTTTATAAACTTAATTGGTATTTATTCCTTATATGTTCAGTACATTAATTTTTAAATATACCGATTTTGTTTATCACCACAGAATAATGTAAAATATGAATAGTACAAAAAAGTTGTTTTTTTGAATATTATAGAACCAATAAAAGTTAGCTCTTTCATAGATTTTCAATGTTAAAGAAAATGTGGACCTCTAAAAATATTGTGTTGCAAGGTATATCACCGTGTCCCAAATCTGTGTAACGAGGTTACATTCCGAACCACACCAGATGTCCATTTACATAAATAATTGTTATGTAATCTTTTGATGTGGTGACACTCTTAAGTTGTTCGTATGCCCCAGACTGTCAACTTTTGTTGGATGATATTCATCTTTCGTGTAAATTGATTTGTTTACAAGGCAAATATGCATCATTTATTTTGTTAAGATAAATCCTCCACAATTAAGTGTCACCTTTGTATTCTATCCATAATTGTCTAACATATGTTCATTTAAGTTGTCATACTTTTAGAAAGTTAAGAAATAAATTGTAGAATTTATAGAAATCTCCGAGGTCAATGTTCCTTTTCGATTTTACAACATTTTCACTAAAAAGATGAACGAAGCTGGATTTACAGGAAAACAAAACTTACTGGGATAACTTAAAATAATTTTACATATATCACTAAAGAAATTAAAGTTTCATAATTTTTATCTCCATTTTTTTAACTTGATTGATATAAAATATTCAAAGAAAGGGGAGATTTGGGCATAAATTAACCGCGGTTTAAATTTACTGCTGACTTTTGCCGGTACGAAGCCTTACTTTCCCGAGTTCCTTCCCTAAGTTACATTTGTCTCTTGTATTTTTTAAGTTGTGTTTTTCTAGTGAAGTTCACTTGTAGATGTAGATTTTGGCCAATGTTGGTGTTTACTATCATCTTTTTGTGTAAAGTATTAAGAAAGAAGACTTTTAAGCTAATCCCTTCGTATTGTCATTTTCCCTATCAGTTCTATGTAAAATCCTTAATTTTGCGTTTATTTGTACGTTGACCCCTATTTGTATTTTCATATTTTGAAAAAGAAAACACTAATGTTTCAATACACAAATAGTCAAAAATTCTATGATAATTGATACCCTGAAAACAACTTTATGGAAATGAAAGTTTTAAAAAGAAGACTTAATTTCCAATTTGTATTCTGACCATAATTCTGTCTGAACTGCCCACATTTAATTGTTATATTATTCCTAAGTTTTCTTGTAATTAACTCGATGAGTGTTGTGTTTATCTTCCATGAGTCTTTTTGTGAGGCAACGGATGACAGCAGATGTAAGCACACTTTGCCAGCTAATTTCATATTTGTTGACAACCCCACATCCATGAACAGAATAAAAAAAGAACATGTATGTAGCGTTGCTCGACATTTTGCAATGAATTCCACTGAAACCAGTGATAGGTGTTTACGGTTTTCCAAAATGAAAGTCTATGGACAAGGGAAATACGAGACACATTAAAAAATAAATAAAGACACGATACAGCCACACAGCACAGAAATAAAAACATATCATTAAGAAATAAGACACCTAAAGTGTAAGAAAGGGTAAGAAGGCCCCGCTCTGCTACCGGCACCAGTTACACTTTTAGAGAGTAGATCCTGTGTCCAGGGGTAAAAGAGTACATGGATATAGCGTTTCTCAAAATCTAGTAATTAATTCCGCTCAAACCGGTGCTAAATCGAGATACATTGTTTGGTCTTCCGAATAAAAAGTGAAAATCTCTTTCTGAGCTCCAGGCTAGAGGTATATACAACAAATAACAAAATAACGAAGTTACAGTAAATTTATTTTCTGCATATGCTCATTTCGACAACTTATGTCTGATCAGTGCAGATCAAAACCAAAACATTTGGAAGTCCATTATCCCAAAAACATGTTAAAGCTGATAGAGAACAATACATAATATCAGTGTCCATTTTTGTACTTTTTACTGCTCTCCCACCTGATAAATAAAATCAGTTTACTGACTTTAATACATGAGTCTTTAGGTAATAAAAAGGGTGTAAAACGATATTCATATATGGCACTTTGGTGAAAATTGGATATAATTTGGTAAATATCCAACTGATTCCAGCAAAATATACCATGATGACTTCAAGCTGAGGTACGACATTTACCCCATTTCCTTTCTTTTCCACATTTTCTGCATGGTGAATGAAAGGATATGGAGTAAATGTACATGAGACAAAGTCTCTATAAATACATGGTAAAAACAAGCAAAGGAACAACGCTTTTATTGTTGTTCTTCATCTTGAAGTCATTATGTGGCCTTCAACAATAGTAAGTTAAAGACGGCCTCTACCACCGGTTTGAGCGGAATTCTTTGCTAATTGTAGAACAACGGTACATCCACGTCTTTCCTGGTCATGGATGCGAGGTTGTCAACAAACATTAATTTAACTGACAAAGTGCTCTCACAATCACTGTCATCCGCTTCCCAACAAAAGCACTAGTGTCTTAGGCTTGTGGACGATTACAACATATAGACAAACACAAGGCACTCAACAAGTTGATTGTAAGAAAACTTGGCATTATAAAATAGTGAGATGTGGGCATTTTAAACAGGTGGTCAGAATTTCATTTCGATATTACAAAAATAAATGCCAAAATTTGAAAGCATGATAGTATATCCTTATGAGATGTCCATTTTGTTGTTTAGGGAAGCAAAAAACTCGAGCTAATAACAGTGCACTTAATATATTCTCTAAAATTTGTTCAGAGTAATTGGAGGCGGTACAAATACTGCACTATGCTTTTTCGATAACGTAACATAATATGGTCGACTGATTCTGTTGCTTTGTTTGTTTTGCTAAGTTGTACCAGTGTAATGACATATTTCTGGCTTTATATTTTTTGTTTTGTATTCTGTTTTTGTTTTAAGGCTCTTCTCTTTCATAATTAACAAATTAAAGCATTAATATTAGAAAGAATATTGTTTGATATGTTAGACAAAAACGTTTATGTTAACAATCATGCAATATTTTTCACCGATTAAATAACACCAATAACTAATTGTTTACAATTGGAATAAAATGTTATATAGATTGAAATAATGTAAATAATCTTTTTTTCTTTTCAAAGATTTTTAATGGAATGCATAAACTATAATTTGACAACACTATCAAAACCAAGGCTGATTGCAGCTATTAATTTGTATAACAGTTAACAAATAACAATTTCAGAGAACATTTAAGCAATTACTATTTTTCGCAGCTACTCTCTCAAAAGGTTTTGTACTGAAGTCAATGTTGTAAAATTTTATCAAAATGTATGATATTAATTTCAAAATGATAAATGTGGCAAAAATGAACCTTCAATTGACACCAAATTGTTTGGAATTTGAAAATGTGATTAATTAGTTACATAAATGGCCGCTATAAAATAATTATTTTTGGTGTAATTTAAGTAGTAAGACAACTCACAATAAGTTTTATTTATATATGCACTTAGATTATTATTATATTAACCTGTAACCTAAATTGATTTGATGATTCAAATCATATGGAAGGCTAATTTTAGAAAGATATGTAATTGCTGATAGAGACTAAACAACCGCAGTAAGGAAAAAACACAAGATTACCAGAAGACGGAAGACCAAAGACACTACATACGCACAAAACATACAAACACTACAAATACAATACAAAAAACCAAAGCACTAAAAGTGTGAACTCAAAAAAAACAAAAAAACAAAAAAAAACAAAACAAAACAAAAACAAAAACAACAAAAAAAACAGAAAAAACTGAGTGACAGGTGCTCCGGATGGTAAGCTCTGTATACTGCACCAGTCACACTGTCATAGATAGTTGATCTTGAGTGAAGTCAGAAACGGGGATATCAAATCTGTGAAGACGTGAATCTAGTTGAAAATGCTTTAAATTTGTGACACCGACCTTTCATTTCATAACTATCTATGATTTCGTGGTGACTAAATAACCAACGGGATCTAAACAAAACGCAAAAAAAAATCAACCAAGGACAGAGATTTGCACGAGAAGACGTTCCGCATATTTCAACAAATATTTTATTCACCTGATGTCACTCTCAGTTTCACTGGAGTTCACACTGTGAGTGCCTTTGTTTTTTGAATTTTGTGATTTCTATTTGTGCTTTGTGTCTGTCTGACGTCATTGTTTTGTGTCTGGCGCCATTGTTTTCTGTGTTCTCGTTTTGGCCATGTCTTTGGACTTCGATTTTTATGGATTTCCCTCCTTTGTTCCTTCGGTATTCTGCTGCCGTTGTTTTATAACCAATAGACCAATGCAAATCCATATCATCAATTGACAAAAAAGGAGAAACAAAAACAAAGTTCCTTTAAGGGAGTACGGGCCTCAAATTTCAGAAGCATTCTATATCCTCGGGTTTTATCCATTCAAACAGTGCTAAAATTTTTTGCACATGGATTACATTTTCTTGGTCATAAATCACTTTAAAATACATAAAATAGACTGTGTATAAAAATTAATCAACTTCCAATTATAATTTCATATATCTAAAGGCCTATAAACATCTTATGCAAATTGAAGGAAAACTCTAGAGAGATCTGTTTCCCGACAAAATTTTGATTTCTTATATCTCAAAAATTCCTACATGGATTTTCAAAATTTTTTGCTCAAGTTGTTCCATTAGATGTGCTCTTCAAGACAAAAGGTCAGAATTTTAATTCTAATTACAAAATTTTTTAGACTCGTACTCCCTTAATTCGAGATCATCAACAAACATAAATCAAATTTGCAATATACTCTTGCAATCGCTGTAAAACTATGCCACACCTAACGATTCTGGATTGGCAACAAATGTAAAATTCACTGGCAAAAGTTAATTTTCTTCTCAATAATGATTTTTTTGCTCAGTGGTTCATCTTGTCGGTGTTCTGGTTTATGGTTTATGATACATTACAAGTGATCGTTTCATGTAAGAAATGATAGCGATTTTGTGTTTTGTACTTTGAAGCTGTTTTCGTTTTTGTTCTCAAGTGTTTTGGTTGTTGTGTAGAGTTTTTTTGATGTACGTGATTAATATTTTGACTTATACTTTGATGTTTAATTTTTTTCAGTGAATTTGTTATATATGACTTTTGCGGTTTAATTTCTATTGCCTCTTTTGCCATTTGCCAATAAATACCTTCCAGACATATTTTGATAAGGGAAAAACGATAAAACTAATTGTCCATCCTAAAATCTCAAGTTTTGTCGAAATATAGCAATCTGCACTAAGTGGTAGAAATATACATCCAAGTCCGGCTGTCCGGAGTTCCTATCGTTGTTTATGTTTGTCATCTGTCTTTTTCATGTTTTTCATGTGTAATTCCTTGGCAGACTGCATTCTGTAATTGTAATTTTCAGCCATTGTAGATGTATCTTGTTATCCTTTTTATTTCATCATAAATTTAAGGTTACTTCAGTATTTATTTAGTTCCATTAGTTTTGTGGCGTTTTTGTTCATGTTTGTTCATTTGTGGTGTCTTTGTCATACTGTCTCAATTCGTGTTGCGGTGAATTGCCGTGATTTTGGATTTATGACTTAAAAAGTTCCACTTTCCTCGTGTTTGCTTCGGTATTTGTTTGCCCATGTATTCCACAATTTCTGGAAGAGTTTTGCACTGATGTCAATTTATTGAATTTATAAAAAAAATTCTGATATCAATTTAATAATATTAAAATTTCCCCAGTAATAAATGATGCATCTTGAACTGAAGCCACATTGCCCGATATTTGATGTTATAGATGTTCGACATTGATCACATTAATTGTTGTTATTTTAATTTTTTATGTTATCAAGTACGATGTACTATTATCGGGATAAATTTATCTGCAAAAGTAAAAGATGAATCTTGTTCACAAACTTTTTATAGATGTACGCACATTTAATGATAACCTGTTACGTAAAGCGATTAATATTACTTACATTTTACTTTTATGCTACAATCAGAATAATGCAGAAAATTCAAATAAACATTTATCTGCAATTAAACGATCGAAACGCTACTTGTATACTAATGCTTGACAACTGATGGTGACGTGTCCGTGGATGGGTCGTTTTTTTTTGTTTTTTTTTTTTGTGTGTGTGTGTTTTTTTTTTTACTCACGGTTCGGTTCTAACTCAGTTTGCTAAAATACTCCGATTGTTACATTAATTGAATCAAAGGTAGTAAATCAATCGGGTTTATAAAATTTTAACCACATATAACTTTTTATTAGTAAAACTATTATGATAAAAGTAAATAAAATGCGATTTAAACTTTTAAACTTTATATTGATACTTTCAACAAACTCTATATGAGTATAGGGTCTGTAAGTCTCACCACGTGACCCCGAGAATTTGAGATAAGATTAAGGATGTATTCTCCTGAGGTTTCAGTCTCGTTCAAATCTCGTTTATGAATAAATCTTAAAACTTGCCTTATGAGTGACATTTTTTTATTGATATATATTATATAATGACCCTCCCAGATTGTGTCAAAAAATTATGTTTCCACGACCAGTAGTTTTTGAGAAATGAAAAATTTTACTTTTTGACCAAATTTGACCATTGATCTCGGTCAGAATTTAGCCAATTTTGGGGTAGGTGTAATAAAAATTAATTTTCAAGAAAAGTATCCATCTTATTCATATGATTTCTTTTCTAAGTTCTTCAAGATATAATTGTCCAAACTTTTGAACAAAAAAAGGGTGAGTTATGACAGTGTAGTTGATGGGAATTTTGAAAAATCTACAGTTTTACAGATTTTACGAAGTCTTGAATTTGACCAAAAAAAGCATTATTTTCTTACAAAACTTTCTTATATCAACACGGACCTATGTTTTTTATCATTGATATTTCTTTAGACTCATGAGATCTAACAGTCTAAAAACTTTGAGAGAAAACTTGATGCTAGAAATCGATATTTTAGCCCCAAATGGCCCGAAAATAGGCCAAAATTGATGAAATTTGCTCAAAATCGTCAAAAATAGGGATTTTCAAATGACTATAGCGCAAAAAAATGCACACGGACATATTGTTTTCTCTTCATAAATGATATTTTCAGGGTCCTAGCATTGAAAAAATGTAGGTTTCGGGAAAAATTTGATGCAGGAAAATTTTGACCCCTCAGGAGAATACATCCTTAAAATTTGAAAGTATGACGTTTGAACATTGTGACGTCCTAAGGTTTGTTTGAAAGACTTCATGTATTTTTGTTAAAAACGCAACTTCCGGGTTCAATTTACGTACCCAGAAGTTTCAAAATTGAACGAGACTTACAGAACCTATTACCACCACATTAGAAAGAAGTTACACAGA
>MJUU01069370.1:0-14246 GCA_002080025.1 Modiolus philippinarum | reverse complement strand
GGTTGAAAAGCTAGATGTGCTTGAAATTTCTGATAATGATGAAAATGGATATGTCCAATACACGATGTTGTATCGACATCGCCAATATTGTCGACATCGATGGATTAAGGGGCATTTATTTACAAAACATCATGATGCTGTCTTTATCAGCGCAACTTTGTCAATTCTTCTTCTTATATGTGGAAATCGCGATATTGACAATATTTGTACGACAATGTCAACATCGTTTCTACCTCTTACATGTTGTCAACATCGACGAGTTTGTCGACTTTCCAGTGTTGACGATATCGGTACGACATTGTCTACATCGTTTCTTCTTCTTACATGTTGTCAACCTCGCCGACATTGTCGACTTTGCAGTACTGACGATATCGATACAACACTGCCTTCATAGTTTCTACTTCTTACATTTTGTCAACATCGCCGACATTGTCGACTTTGCAATGTTGACGATATTTGTACGACATTGTCTACATCGTTTCTACTTCTTAAATGTTGTCAACAGCGACCACATTTTCGAAATCGCAATTTTGACGATATCGGTACGACATTGTTTACATCGTGTTTACTTCTTACATGTTGTCAACATCGCCGACCTTGTCGACTTTGCAATGTTGCCGATATCGGTACGACATTGTCTATATCGTTTCGTCTTCTTACATGTTTTCAACATCACCGACATTGTCGAAATCGCAATGTTGACGATATCGGCACTATATTGTCTACATCGTTTCTAAATATGTTACATATTTCAATATCGGCGATTATGTCGACATTGCAATGTAGAAGATATTGGTCTGACATTGTCTGCATCGATTCTACCCTTTAACATGATGTCAAAATCGCTAATATTTTCGATATCGCAACGATATCGCAATGTTGACGATATCGGGACTGCATTGTCGACATCGTTTCTCCTCTTATATGATGTTGACATTTTAGACATGGCGATGTTGGCAACACTATTGACATTTTTACCCCCGCTTACATTTTGTCAACATCATCTGCAACGTTATATTGACAATATAAAACTGCACTATGTACTTCGTTTATTCCACTAATATTAAGCCCACATTGCCGACACTGTCAGCATCTGGTATTTAATAATTCTGTAAAAGACTGCAAAAACTGCAATAGCATGTTTATCCATTGATACTGCATGACTATGACAGCTATAATTGTTCTTTTTTTAATGAAACTGCAAAAGTCATTTATTATTTTTAAGATATCTCTACAAACCCTTCGCTAGATATGTTCAAG
Source organism: Modiolus philippinarum (assembly GCA_002080025.1). Classification (NCBI taxonomy): domain Eukaryota; kingdom Metazoa; phylum Mollusca; class Bivalvia; order Mytilida; family Modiolidae; genus Modiolus; species Modiolus philippinarum. Next base: position 12,986 of record MJUU01069370.1, on the reverse strand, counting down.
AATATGCTTGAAAATTAATATATATCTTCTTTTGATTTCCCACAGAAAGACGAAGTTACCAATAAAGAAAGATATTGACATTTCTGAAATTTTGATGTCGTCAATGTTGACGACATTGACTTCTATAGGGGACAATGTCGTCAAAAACAGAACGACATCTCGACGACATTGTCGACATCGCAATGTCGACAATTTTGACGTTGAAAAAGGACGATGTAGTCAATAGACAAATAACATCGTGACGACATTGCCGATATCGCTATGTGGAAGATTTTTACATTGATTAAGTTCGATGTAGTTAATAACGGAACGATATCGTGACGACATTGCCAACAGTGCGATGTCGACAACTTCGTTGATATTAGTGAGACTATCCAGATAAACTACACGATGATCATAATGAATATCCTCTTGCATCTTAAAAAGTCAAAGTTACAGAAGACATTTTGTCAACTTATGCAGAGACGCTTCTAGAACATTTAGACCTAAAAGGAACATCAACAGAAAACTGAACTCAATCGAAAGAAAAATATGTTGTTCATTATCGAAATTTAAAGCTATACTTATTTCTTGGCATAAAGCTCACTAAAATTCAAAGGGTGATGTCCTTTAGACAGACACCATGGCTGAAACCGTATATGGATTTCAACATGGAGAAAAAATGACTTTGAAAATGATTTTTTTAAATTGGTTTTTGCAAACTATGGAGAATCTTAGGAAAAGGATTGATGTGCGTCTAGTGAAAAACCATTCAAAAGCCAGAAAATTAACCAATTAACCAACCTTCCATCCATTCAAAATATTCAATGAAGATGATATAGCAGTACATATGCTGAAACAGATACTCTACTTGAGCGGACCTATCTATGTGGGCTTTTCTATTTTAGATTTTTCTAAACACTTATGTATATTTTCCATTACAATTATATAAAAATCAAATACGGGCCTAATCCACTTTTCTGTTTACCGATACAGATAGTCTGTGTTACTACGTCAAGACCGATGCCATCTACGTATATATGCTTGAGGATGGCCATCTTAATGATACCTCATAGTATGATCAACAACATCCATTATAAATTACAGTAAATATAAAAGTCCTCGGTAAGATGAAAGACGAGACACATGGAATACCAATCCAGAAATTTGTGGGCCTTAAATCAAAAATGCATTCCTGATCTATGAGGAAAACGGATGAATGATATGGAAGAAGACGGCCAATGCAGGAAGAAAAGTGTCGTTAAAAATCATATCAAACATGAGAATTACAAACAATCGTTGTTAAACAACGACATGAACACTATGCATCATATAAGGTCGCATAAACATCAGTAATTCACAGTAACTTCGGTATTTAGTTATTTATACAACATACAAACTAGGATTATCTCCATTTGATGACAAAAGATATATTCTGCAAGACAGGATAAGTCGCCATGCCTTTAGACACTGGAGAATATAATAAACCATCACCTTATTCCTAAGTTATTTCACATCTGAACGTTGGAGAACTAAAACGTATTTTATGGAATCTCCCAAAATGCCAACTTCTGAAGAATGTGGACAACAATTTTCCAGAAGAGATGCATTGCTAAGACATAGAAGAAATAAACATGAATTAAGTCTAGCGTGTCTACCATGTAGCCATGCGTATCCACCACTACATCCACAACCAACACCACATCATTCGTATCCATCACTACATCCACAACCAACACCACATCATGCGTATTCACCACTACATCCACAACCAAAATACATCATGCTTATCCACCACTATATCCACAACCAACAGCACATCATGCGTATTCATCACTACATTCACAACCTACACCACAGACTATTCTGCAACATCCATGTGCCATGATTTTGTGTGGACCAACATCCAGTGGAAAGTATTGTTGGATGAAAAGTTTATTGGCAGCAAAATATCAAAACATATTATTTGTACCTGAAGATTTAAACGGGCTTAATTCATCGACAGTAGATATCCGAGTTTGATTTGTCATTGACGATCTTATGAGAGATACTACAAACAGCAAGGTTATATGCGAGCTTTTTGTAAGGGGATTCATCATAGAAACATCATCATAGCATGTATTATGCAGAATGCCTTTTCTAAAGGAAAAGTAAGCGGGACGATGAGTGTCAACACTTAATACATGGTCTTATTTAAGAATCCACGTAATCAGTAGTAAGAAACTGCCGTTTTTTCAAGACAGGTTTATCCAAATAATCCTAATAAGTTTATGTCTAATACACAGAGGCTACTCAACGACCCTTATACTATCTATTTATAGACTAGAAGTAAAATACACCAGAAAAAAAGATCGATTAAAAACAGAGCATTTGATAACATTCAAGATTCGGAAAGTATACGCTACAGAACCTACCAAAATGATGGAATGACGGTTGGTAATATAACTGAGGAATTGTCAGATTCTCGACAGCTTGAAGATAAACGTCGAAGTAAACAGGCGTATTTGTCGGGACACATTTTGCAAACACAGAATGCACCAATTAACAAAACTGCAACATGGAGAAAATGCCATCTTGTGAAGATTACGGTTCAGTATTTGAAAGTGTTCAGGACCTGGCTAGACATATGAATCGCTTGTGTCCGGACTCCAATGATCTCAAGCGAGAAGTTAATAAAAATTATCCATCTTTAAAGAAAATTACAAAAAAATTGGCACAACTAGCCAGAGAAGTTAATGAGGAGTTATGGGTTTCTAAAGTAAACAAATACACCAAAGACGGTGTTATGTGGATGATATAATGGATGATGACGGGAAAAGCGATGAAAATGAAGTCGAGGACATTCAAGTAGACGAGAATGAAGACGGAGAGAATGGTGAAGAGTAATATTTGAAGTGAAGCATATCGATATATAAAAAAAGTTTAGCAACACATTTTCAATAGTTTTAAATTTTAACAAAAAAGCTTAAATGCTGACAAATTCTTATCTCAGCTAAAAATTTCCGATATTTTCTTTAATTCAACCCTAATTTTTTTTTCATTGTTTTCAAGTAGGATGAACAAGATATCAAATTCAAATTACAGCCCGAAAATTAACATGGGCTTTTTTTCCATAAGCGATGTTCATTTTTTTTCAAAAATGTACGAGAACCACTTTATGATCACCACTCGTTGCATAGAAAGGAAATATCTGGCGTTTTTGCACATCCCTTTTTTCAATGTTTTTCTTTTTGGGTCAAGTTTGCATAAGATTAATGCAATATTCAGAATTTATGTACAGACGTAATGCTAATGATTAATTGATCTCAAATCCATCTAAGAAATGGGAAATTAAATCTGTGGATTGAAATTTGTTAACCTAATAAATAGACGCATTTTATTAACACCAATAGTTAATAAACTTTTTTTTGTTAAGTATATTTCATTTGCATTTGATACCTTCATAGGGAACAGATGCATGGCTAAATGGGAACGGTATTTGAAAAGAATTACGATCCATCAAGTCAAGCTAGTTTTACCGGTCCAGACAAATTGCATAGATTCGTGCGAAAAGAAGAAAATTTGAACTTAGTAAATATACAATTCGTGAATGGTTACAACGAAAAGATTGATTGATTAGTTAGAGTTTAACGTCCAATGAGCAATATTTCAGCTATATCAGGACGAGAACAAGTTAAACAATTCAAAACAAATTGTAAGTAAAAGAAGAAAGAAATAAAGGTGGAAGGGACAACCGGGGCAACGACTTTTGATTGCCACTGGAAAAGGTGAGAAATGGGTAGGGGCAGGAAATTTAGCCTTCTATACGACACCCAGTGCGCAACGACAAGAACCTAACCACTTAAAAGATCAGTTAAAAGAAATAGAGTAATTGTGACCGGAATAGATGATCAGTGGGATGCTGACTTAATAGACATGACCAAGTTTGTAAATTTCAACAGTGGTTTCAACTATATATTGGTTGTCATCGATATCTTCTCTAAATATATCTGGCTGAGGCCATTGAAGGATAAGAAGGGAGAATCTGTATTCAACTCCTTGAAAGAAGTGTGATCCGAAAAGAGATAACCAAATCAAATAAGAACCGAAAAGGGTCAAGAATTCAAGTCAGGATCTGTAGAGCCACTACTGAAACGAAGAAACATTTAACATTTTTGCACAAAATACGGGAATAAACTATGCAGATAGAGTAATTAAAACAATAAACTCAAGGATATATATTATACTCATAAACAATCTTCCAACTTTTTGGAAGACCTACAAGAATCTGCAAACGGTTATAATAAAGGATATCACAGGACGATAGGAATGACTTCCGACAAGGTGACAAAAAGAAAAGAAAGTAATCTATGGTGCAAGCTGTACTGGCCTAAAGATATAATTCATAGCAAATTTAAGAAAATTCGGAAACCGTTCCAATTTAAAGTGGGAAATGACGTTAGAATCACCCTTATCAATAATACATTTACAAGAGAATATGAAGGAAAGTAGACTGGTGAGATACACGTGGTATGATTAGAACTATTTTATTATTTATCCGCGTTGATTATTATGCTTCCGCGGCTTCATAGCATTATCTACCAATATAGTCCCAAATGGTGGAGTGAAATATGCAATAATACAACATTTTAATTGTGGTAATTTTGATACTGTTTTAGAAAATATAATCTGTTTGTTTGTAATTTTTGCATTCAAGAGTGCGTATGCAAGGAGTCCATGAATTCTAAGAATGAAATATATTGAGTGTTATTTAACCTGGTGGATTTCTGGCCCTCATCCTCCTATGCGACAGCTTAAGCCGCAGAATTTCTTCTGCGCCTAAAAATGGCTGAATTGGCCGAGGAAATTCAACTCCTGGGTACCCGCTCTCGATGTCAGTGATCTTTGATTGAGATAATAAGTCAAAATCATGAGATATGAGATATCTCAAAATTTTTGGAATCTCATAATTATATATATATCTCATAATTATGAGACTACATCTCATGTTATGAGATATTTTTTTTTCATAATTATTACGATTTTTGTCTTCATGTGGCATTAATACGTTTCCGTAGAATTTAAACAACAACAAAAATTAATTTGTCATAATTTCAAATAGTAGGTTCAGTGGCTGAAATTTTTATCTTGAAGTATGAAAATGCATTTGAATTGATTTTGTAATGACTGTATGTATACATAACATATAACCACCATGTAACATGTTAAAACAGTTTGAAGAAGATTTAATGCATTTGCAAAATTAATTCAAAGTTTGTATGCACCTCTTTAAAGAGGATTGAAAATTGGTACCTGCAAAACAATTCGGACCCCACCCTAACTTAGACTTTCAATTTAATTGCATTAGCCTGCTGTACAATGTCATATTCATGGTTTTCCGAAAACTAAAATCAAAAGTGAAAGTAGAATATGACCATGCAGAAATCATATTCCATCAATATTTTACAAAGTAACCTATACTAAATATACCTTAAACGATCGTGATTCAATATTTCAAACACTGGACTTACCGAAATAATCATACATATATATAAAACTATACCACATGAACTTTCACTTCCACACACAAGTGCACATGTGTAAATAACACACTTTATCGATCCGAGTTGTGACTTGTTTATACCACTGCATGTTTACTTTTTTAAATTCAAATTCAAATAGTTTGTGACATTAACAAATAAAACAAATAAAACTAAAACAAGCAAGTAAAAAAAAAATAACATAGTTATGAGTTCTAATGACCGTTTTATAAAGGACCCTATTTTTTCTACTAGCTTTAGTGTTGATGGGCAAAGCAAAAATTTTATTTTCTCATTTTCAGTGAACGTGTTTCTTCAGATATAATTACATTGAAAAGATCTGATCGTGAATTTGGAAATACTTTCATGTTTTGCATATCAAACTGAAGGGACGACCATTTCATCTTCAGTGAGTGGGGAGGCGAGCTTTGACGATTTTGTAAATAATTGATCTGATTTTGGTGCTGTGAAAATAAATATATTCTAATTCTACTTGTCATGAAAATCAACAATTTAATTTTGATTTGAAGAAATAACCATTTTTAAAAATACAAATAAATAATTTATGTGACATTTTGTTCGAGTTTTTCAAATAGTAAGTAAGTAAGTAATATTTATTAAACAAATCACTGGCCCATGGAGGCATATAACAGTACAAACATATATGATTAGACACAACAAACTAAATTGTAATAAAATTATGAATATTGTAATTTGTTGAAGCGAGTGTGGTCAAATATCTATCATTCAACAAGTTGCAATGGCAATTCTATAATTTCAATAATATACATGTACTTAAAAGAGAATAAGCATAAATAAAGTCATACCTATCCCGTGTCAACCGCACAGCAGGTAGCATGATTTGGTACCAGCTCTGTGCAGCAGACACCAGGGGTCGATGCCATTAGGTGATAAAGAAAATACAAAATTGTTGCAACATATAAAATCAAGTATATTGTTTTATGTTATTTAATATTTTTGAATTAAAACTTTGAAATGTTACATTGTTCCACTAGTCCTGCCTGTGCCCAGAGCAATCAGACCAACATACTAGGATAGTCTGAATGCAAGGGGCACCAGGGGACGATGCCTAAGAGGACTAGATAAGATGGCAGATGTGTTACCTGTGTCAAGAGCACAGCAGACAGCATTACAGGTGACCACTGTACAGTTGACACCAGGGGACGATGCCTACTAATGTTGACACAATCTACCAAGGAACATAAAAAGTTATTTGAACAAAATGGACAATAAGTGAATATTATGGAAGATGCATAAGGATAAAATTACATACTAGTTTAAGCAATTCTGGATCTTCTATGCTGAATATCCATATGGTTTTGTCTTTATCGTTAAGATTATTAAAATTCCTATTCTTTTCCGAATTCCCAGAGAGCATGATATTACGGTCTTCTTCGAATTTCGGACAATTTAGTAGAAAATGAATTCCATCTTCTATACTATTTGAATTGCATTTAGTACAAAGCCTTTCTTGTCGGGGAGTACCCTGGTATCGACCTAACTCTATTTGTAACCTGTGTGAGGAAGTACGCAGTCTTGTAAATTTCCTCCTCAATTCAAAACTCTTTACAATACTTAAATAATTTTCAAAACCAAAGTTAGTTTTATACATACAATTAATATTTAGCTTACTGTCAGAAAATTTTTAAAGCTGACTTTGCCATTCTTTAATAAAAAGCGAAGATAAACAAGATTTTATGTTTCTTTTGAATGTACCGACAGACTGACCACAGGATATTTTACTTGCTCCTTTGGTTTCCAGTAGTCTACGAAGGTAGTCCAAGGAACTATACCATGATATTTGTTTGGAATGATGCAGTGTCCTGGATTGCATGTATGCTGCTTTCAGTAAAGGGAATTGGTCATTTAGATTCTCTAACCTGTACCAAAACAAAAGCATTCCCTTAATTATATTAAAATGGAATGGAAATCGGCCTAGTTCCGATAGCACTGCAACATTTGTGGTATTCTTGTGAACCCCAAGTATAAATTTGCAAAATTTAATATGCAATTTTTCGCAAGGAAGGCCAGAGTAAATTTTGTCCAAGGATGCATTATCTCTTTTGCATTTTGTAGAAAATATATTTAACATTCCCCAAATGTCACTACCATATAGCAGAATTGGTTTTATGGTGTGGTCAAAAACATGCATGCTTGTTTTAACACTAGGATGTGCAGATATAAAATCTTTACAAAGTTTAAAATAAGCCTTCAGTGCCTTTTTATACAATTCATTTTCAGTGAAACTAAATGATCCTGAAGATGTGAAATGCAGGCCAAGGTATTTGTATTTTGCAACACATTCTAAACCTTGATTTTTTAAAGAAAAATTTTCTCTAATTAGTCTTCCTGCTTTGTTGAAGACAATAATCTTGGATTTATTGGTGTTAACAGTTAAACACCAATCACGACAGTATGTGTCAAGTGTATCAAGTTTTTCTTGTAGGCCCTTCGGTGAAGTGGACAACAAAACAATGTCATCAGCGTACATTAAACAATGTACTTGTGTAGTATTCAAAATAACTGGATCCGAAGTGCTGCTTAGATAGTTTGGAAAGTCATTCATAAAAAGTTTGAATAAATCGGGACTTAAGTTATCACCTTGCCTTACACCAACATCCAATTGGAAAAACTCACTTACTTGATTTTTAAGTCTTACACAGGATCTACTGATCTCATACATGTTTTTAATTATTTTATAAAAAAAAAAGATCCTACCCCAATGTTTAATAATTTTATTTAATACCAACATGTATGACAGTATCAAAGGCTTTTTGGAAATCAACAAAGCATGCATATAGTCTTCCATCCTTTGAACTACAATACTTGTTTATAAGACAGTTTAGTATAAATATGTGATCAGTAGTTCTGGCTTTCTTTGTAAAGCCAATCTGAAAATAAATAAATACTCGAAATTGCCCTAGCACAACTCCCTTTCCGAAAACGAAATGGTGGTCCCTTACCAAACTGGAAAGTTAACTGAACAACAGACTTATAAGGTTAGAAACCACCAATTCATTTCTTTAACATTTTCAACTGAAATTCCCCATATTCAAATCTGTCTGGACAATTTATCTTAAGTTTAACCTGTATGAAACCATATATTTTCCGAAAGGTGCATATCTCGTCAACATCATATCAAAATTTCAGCATACCTTTAAAGCCTTCCAAGAGAGTTCCGAAGGTTTGAAAAACCCTATCTATAAATATACACGATTACGGCCAAAACATTACGCATTGATAGCATACCGGAAAACCCCTATGATAAGTACTCAAAGGATCATTCTAGTCAATTAACCTTGGTCTCAAAATAAGCCTGACACATCAATGTTCAAACAGGTGTATCATTTGTTTCATTCTGACATTGATTTTAAAAGGTGCAAGAATTCAAAGTTATATCTAGATTCCAAAAGAGCTATTTTTTTATTGTTCTAAGCGCTGATTAGCTGAATTGGTGGTTTGACACCTCATAATAAAGGCAATTATGATGGTTTTAGGGTAACTAGGAAGATCTGATCCCTGAATTCTTTAAATAACTTTCAAGTCACAATTATCTTTCAACATGTTCAAATCACAAATCCCGAAAAATGACAATTGTTGCAAATTCCGGATCCCCGTTAAGCTTATCCCGAATTTTTATTTTATAAAATGACTGATCCCGATGTTCAGGGAAAAGTCGATTGTAGCTCAACTATCAAGTTGAGTTTTGATACATGGTCATCTTTAAGCAACATTTTTTTTCATTGTTTCAGAATGTTCTCGTTTCAAACTGGGGCTAATAGTCCCAGTTTCAAACCAATGTTAAAAGCAATGGAACTGCCTTGGCAATTATCAAATGGATCTGGGGAGGAGGTATTCGTCCCTTTCGGAAGAAAAAATTTGAATCTGATATGATGTTCCATTACGGCTGGCCGTCTAAATACAGTAACAAATTAAGTCGGTCATTTCAGCTGTGTGTGTGTTTTTTGTTTTTTGGGGTTTTTTTTGTTTTGTTTTTTTTTTTCTTTTTTTTCTGTAATTTCGGGGTCATCACACTGGTCCGTCATCTCAGTCCGATTCTATGTGAGTGAGTGTAATAACAATCAATTACATTATCAGAAGCGGAATAACGACTCCTTGCTTACATACAAATCAGTCCCGAAAATATTCACTAGATGTGGTAGATAGGTTCCTTTCAGAATTCTTCTCGTTCATTTGCTAAATGCCCTTCGATTTTCGACCTGCCAAATGTTTAATTTTATTTTCCATGTTTACACTGAATAGACATGTTATCTACGGAATTAAAATTTACTGCAATTTCAGTATTTTTAAGTTTCTTTTCACTAGACCTTTTATACACCAAGGAATATCTTAAAATGTGCCAACGGTATGACCCCGAACTATACAGAATTTCCAGGGTTAAGTTATGGAATGAAAGCGTCACTGGTGTGTCATCATGCGTTTATTTTTACTTACACATATAAGACACCTACACTGAAAGGAAAACATAGTAAGAGTGAACGGAAACGCAGATCTTTCATATTATGCACCCCTTATTTAATGTTACTTATTACATTTTATGCAGTACATAAAATATTCAATGTTTTCACTACCTAATATTTTATAATTAATAGAAATATCATAGTTTCTAGCAGATTCTTCCAAAAGTGGAAGCCGTATGTCTGGATCCTCGTCTGTAAATTGTAGCAGTTTCCCAGAAGGCACTAGTACTCTGTACACTTCAGATAAAGCATTTAATGACTGCTTCTTCCCGTCGACTTTGTCATTCAGTAAACTGTCTATTGTTCCTTTGTCAAACACTAAATGTATTTTGCTTTCAAGAAATGGAAGACTTTTAACGTCACCACAAACATGGAATGCTTTGGAATCGAATTCAGTTTTATGACATTTTAACCTGTCTTTAATAAATCGTTTTTGGAACACTAGAGAATCTACGATATAATCAAAACAAATGAAGTTAACTGGCACTGGACTGTGTTGCAATACAAGAGAAGGAAATTTCGAGTTTCCAGAACCAATATCAAGGAGATTTACACATTCATCCATTTTGAAATCACTCATGTATGGCAAAACAGATCGAACAGTCAATAAAGGATCAGTCAGCCAATCGAACGCACCGCTTTCACTGTTATACCTTTCCTTCCAGTAAGCTCGACGACTTAGATCATAATCTACAATGAAAAAAAAATTGATTATCTATGATGGTTAAACAAACATACCACACCAAAAAAAAAAAATGAATATTTAGGTAAGACTCGAGAGAATAATCCTAACTGCGTATTTTCAGAAATATTCGAATCAATACAAACAGACAATTTTATCGCTTTGCACGAATTTGTCTCGAAGTCATCATTGTCTTTGCTGTTGTAATAACAATAAAAGACCTAATCATTTGCGTTACTTGTTCACTTGATTAAGGGACTTGAGCTGAAAATGGTAGGCTTTAAAAAGTGATGGTTCCGGGGCACCTGATGATACTTTTTGGGGGTTTAAACTCTTAGTGTTTTATTTTTTGAGGCGTTGTATTATGTTCTGTTTGTTTCGTCATCGCCATTTACGTTCTCTGTCTGTATGTGATCCTCATAATACCCTGGATGTATTCTGAATTTTTTTATTTTTGGTTGTTTCTTCGGTATTTGAGTGGATATCTTAAAATATTGAAAGGAATGAAATACAGACATTTGGCAAGGAAAGTAAATCTTTCTGCTTATTCAAATAACACTTAGCAGTAAGTCTTCCAAGACAGACATGTGTCGCCCGTGTAATAACGCAAAAAAATCTATATTCCGCCAAACAGGATGTGGGCATTCGAGAGATCCTAAATGCTGTTACTCAGTATGGGTCCTCATACCAATCGTACTCTATGCCAAATTTCAGAAGGCTGGGATATGTGGTTCTTGCGAAAAATGTGACCGAAATTTTCAAGAAGCGAATTTTTGTTAAGTTCCGTCAAACAGGAAATGGGCATTCAAGAGATCCAAAACTCTCTTACACTGTGTAGGTCCCCATACTGATACCCCATGCCAAATTACAGAAGCCTGGAATATGTGGTTCCTGAGAAAAATGTCGCAGAAATTTTCAAGATGTGAAAAATGTTCTAAGTTCCGTCAAAAAGGAATTGGGCTTTGGCATGTTTGGAGAGACCCAGAAAACTCTCTTACACGGTAAAGGTCCCATATACTGGTTCTCCGTGCTAAATTACAGAAGGCTGTGATATGTGGTTCCAGAAAAAAAATGTGACAGAAATTTTCATGAAGTGAAAAATATTCTAAGTTCCGTCAAACAGGAAAAGGGATTCGATAGATTGGGTTCCTGAGAAAAGTTTGTGACGACGACGACGACGCTGACGCAAGACGAAGGATAATGATTCCTGTATGTCGCCACTACGTGAACGCAGGCGACACAAAAACGCCAAGGTAACTCGCAGTATAGGAACCTGTGCGCCTGAAATATCTGTCTTACGGTTCAATCTGTAGGCTGTAGGACGTTTTTACAGGTAAACATGTGAAACAGCATACCTGTCCTGTAAGTTTTTTACATATTGTCAATGACTTAGGAAATTTTTTAAGTTTGTAAAGTTCGCCCAACGTGTATGAATGATCAATGTATCCGAAGATGATGTTATTTACAAGTAGCCTGTTGATTTCAAATTCAAAAGTCTATATTCAAACGTGAAATAAACAGTCATAAAACAGAAATAGGACTATTTCTTTGCTCATGTGTGCGTACCTGTCTTTATATTTATATAGCTAGTATATTGTATCATTAACTGCACATACAAAGACAGATAATCATTTGCACTTTCTTTTTAATAGCGAAAATATCATTTAAATAAAATTGTCGACTGTATACTGTTTACGGTAGTACTGTAAGTCTGTTTACTGTCTTATCAAGAAAACAGTTGTAGGCTGACTGACGTATTATTTTTATTCAAATGAGCAGTATTTAGCCGTACCATACAATTTTATTATGTTTTTGCAACTTGAAGTATTTTATGTTACTTTTGTAGTAAAATGGACCGTGTCAGCAGGCAATTTTGTTACTTTGTGAATGGAACTTTTACTGTTTCGAAGAAATATTTCACTAATATCATAGAAGCACGCAAAAAAGAATTATCCAAACACATTTGAGAAAAAAAACACGAAAAATAGCAGGATATATAACTTTGAATTATAACATAGGGCTAATAGACTACATTTAAAATAAAGAAATAGGGCCATAAGGCCGTGAATTTTGTTCATAACTTTGGATATTTTCATAATAATCTCACATGTTGTCGTAAAATCGTGTAAGGTAGTCTCTGGTATTTGTACTTCCAATCAGTAAAATTAATTATATGCCACGCGTGTATGTTTTTTTTTACATGTAAACAGCGGAATATGGCTGTAAATAACATTTTCTCTCTATTTAAGCCATTTTAGTAGTAGAACGGGTTACCTCAGATCACTTTTTGTCGAGGACCCCCAT